>JAAAJZ020049119.1:0-10069 GCA_010015985.2 Actinopyga echinites
TCATGACTGTCGGCAACTAGTTCGACATCAAACTATTGTTCAGTGTAATCCCTTTGTTGCAGTAACAAAGGTTTACGGATTAAGTCACGTACGTAGTACATAAAAGAGACTGAATACCCTTAAATACTTGGAACACCTATTAGAGGATTTCGTCCTTACGCTCAAGTGATTCTTATACGATTAGCATAAATTAAAGTTTCTGTTGGATCTCCATCTAATAACACCTCCCTGGTGAATCCATCTAATTTTATTTCTGAATCTGTAACTCCTTCTGATAGGTGACATTCTGTAAACAGCAGAATATTTGCTAAGGGGATGGTGTTATCAGTTCTGATATCCAAAATGTGTTTCTTTCGCGACCTTACATTTTGGTGAAGTATGGTGGTGACACTGGGAGAGTTTTCAAAGGTTGGAAAACATAGCTGTAGCACATTTTTTGTGCGTAGGTCAGTCATTTCTTTCTTCACACTTGGATCAACAGTCATCTTGTCTTCATTTAGATCAAGAATATATAGACCAGACATGCAAGTTAAACGACTTAATGCTACATAGTGAATACGACACTGTGATCTTGTACTTGACAAGTCAACTACTACTTCCTCTAGAGTGTCACCCTGGCATCTGTGCACTGTTTTGGCTGCTGCAGGTCTGAGTGGAAATTGTTTACGTAGTATTTCAGCATTTTTGTTGCGCCCTATTCTGAACTGCCTGGCAATATGTGTTATAGGGGTCCACACTCAATGAATGCAAGCATGGTAGAGCTCTTTCTTGGAGTGGCGAAACAGTTTACCTATTTCAGAGTCATCAAAGAGTATCCAGATTGTAGTGGTCTCACCCTCTTGATTTTGGTCAATGTATTTGATTATACCTGATGCACCATTTATTAAGCCATCTTCAACTGAAACATTGAGGCAAAGTTCCACTCTTTGGTGTACTGCTATTGCAAGACTGCTTATCAAGCCCATTGTTTTGTGAGGGTCATTTGGTATACATTGTAGTACTTTTTCTTGATAGTGTCTGTAACATCACCTACAACAATATTCTGAGCTGGCACTGTGACTTTAATTTGTTAGTGGTTAGTTGAGAAAAGACTTTCTCATTGTGAGCATTGACTTTGGCATTTGTTTGGTACAAGTGTGTTGCATTGGATGGAGTGTTGCTAACCAACATGACCCGACTCTGTAACAACTGAATGTCATCTTGTGTCTGATTACCTTCTCTAACTCTATTCAGCAATTCTGCAAATGCCTTATCATCTTTCTGACGCATGATCTGTGTGAGTTCGAATGCTGAGAAATGGTTCTTCCATAAATTTGTGGCAAGTGGTCCATAATTCTGATAATATCACTGAACATCCAGCCATCAAATACTGGTTTAAGTTGAAAGAGGTCACCAACAGCAATAACACTAATGCCTCCAAAGGCCTCCTTTGTACCCATGATTTGCTGTAATCTTTTGTCAATGTAAGAAAACATGCCATTGCCAACCATTGAAATTTCATCAATGAAAATGATTTTCAAATGCATTTTGATCTTAGTGTATTTAGCTTGTCTGCCGTCAATGGTGAGTAACTGAATCCTTGACTAGCAGGAATGTGTAGAGCACTGTGAATGGTGTTGCCTTTTATGCCAAAAGCTGCCTTGCCAGTTGGAGCCATCAGAAGAATTTTAAGGGTATCAGGATTCTCTCCAGGTTGAGTAGAGTAATACCTGAGCAATGCATTGTACAAGGCTTTCAACACTTGTGATTTACCAACACCTGCACCACCTGTGAGAAATGCATAGAGCGGTTCTTGTTTAGTCTTGCACCAGTGAAGCACATGATAGAAGAAGCCTTTTTGTTTGGCATTCAAGTTCCTAACTATGTTGTTATAGTCAGAGTCCGGTAATCGTGGTTGAAGCAATTCCTCTGTGTTTGTTGAGTTAACTGCTACACCTATATTTTGTCCAAGGTCATATAATTCACTGCAATTATTTGAAGGTAGTTGCTGCTCTGCTGCTTCCCTTTCTTTCCTGTGCACAGCTTCTGTGTGTTCAGTGTTCGGTGCAACATCAGTTTTCATGTCTGTATTTTCAAGATCTTGGATTCCTTTGTCAATTTCAGGACCATTATGGTTATATTCTGCTTCTTTGACAAGAACTATGGATGCAACCTCACAAAATCTATCTTGATAGGAGTCACATGAGCCCATTAATGCACTTTTGGACCTCCAAGGGTAGAATAACATGAGCTGTTCCCTGAAGTATTTTTCTGCATCGTTTTGTTTGTGAAAGCGAACATATCGTATGATCTTAGCTCTGTTTCTTTTCTTGAACTGTACTGCTCCCACTTTGTAGCATGTTGGAAAACATTTATGCCATCCTTTGTGACGCTCTTCATGCACATCATCATCATCAAGGTCACCATCCGATGCATTGTCTTCATCATCTTGAAGCAGGTTCCCTTGATCCTTTTTGTTTGTGGTACATCAAACCATGCAACAAAGTCTGCCAAGCAGTAGTTTTCAAGGGCTTTTGGTCTAACAGCATATTTGCAAATAATACCCATGCATTCGATGTCAGTGGAGTTGTCTGGTAACTCTTGTATGCAGTGCAGTGGTTTGAGCAGTACTGTGCGATCCTCTGGAGGTGATGTGTTGATGAAAACAAACTGCCGGGAGGCTTTTCTCGGTCTCATTTGCAAGACAAAGTAAACTGCTTCCTGTGCACTAGGTTCAACATGGTTCAAGAATTTGTTTCCTATGTGGCGTACTTGTTGCTTAATGTCCATGTTTCCTTCCTTAGCTTCTCTTGTAGCACGTTCCATAAGGTTACTCATGCCTCTTTGCCCTTTGCTTATGTAGGATACAATATACATGGCACATGCATAAGGGTCTAAGACATACTGGATGTCCATATTTGCTTTCCATGTTTCCAGCAAAGTCTTGTTGTAAGCGTTAATCCTCACTTCACTGGGGGAACGTCTTGTCTGATGTTAGGGTTGATCGGATAGCAAGAATGTACTCTTTTTCTGTTGTTCCCAGCTCAGCCATCATTTGTGGAAATGTTGTCTCAACATTTTCATCTAGTTTCAGATTATCCAGGTATTCTTTTATTTGACTGTACAGGTCTGCTAAGTTCTTTCCATTACTCTCTGTGGTACCAACATCTAGAGATGTGACTATCATTGTCCTTGGAATTGGTGGAATGGGGAACCCAAAGCGGCAGACACGCTGTCTCTTTTTGCGACATGTTTTGGCATGGTTGTGAGTTTGCAAATTGACAGAGTAGTTAAATGTTGTTGATGGCTTGTTACATGTGATGTACTTGTCAATGAATGATGTTACTTGATCATCTGTTGCGGTAGTATACAAGGGTGCATCTTTAATCCAGACCAACATGTGAATGTAGGGAGAGCCTCTTTGCTGGAATTCAACTCTATAAAAGTGATCTGAAATTTTACCAACTGGGTGCTAAGAACTGTGCAAAAAATCAATGATGAACCTATGGACCATATAGTCAAAATGACGTGCACATGTCACTAGGTCACTCTTTATAAGTTCAGACTTTTCATTCCATGTCATGTTCAACAGTTCTTCATCAGAAAACTCCCTGTTCTGGACATTTCTTCCAAGAATCTTAAGTAAGTGTAACCATCTTGTTTCTGCAGCTGAGAAAGACAAGAACCAGGTAGGTATGCCAAGTTGTCGAATCATTGCAATTTCTGTTTGGTTTTTTCCCAGTACGGAGGTGATCCCCTTAAAGTTCTGAACACCCTAAATCCTTCATCTAAAGATAAGATTTGGTTGACTGAGTGACTATTTTTGAAATCCTGTGCAGTAAGTCTTTTTCCTTTTGTTTTCTTCTTTCTCATGCTTAGTATTACTTTCTGGTGTATTTGGTTAATTTGTAGCTTCTTGGTTTTAAAGAATATGTTCGAAACAGACCTTGCAAAACGCCTGTCTTTGTGGCGTAACTACCATTAGCACATAGCACTGTAGTGAACATTTGTCTTTGTGACATGGTGTCTTGGCTGTCCACAAAACAAGGTTGGGAATGAAAGTTCTTCTGAATATTTGTCTTGGAAAAGGCCAAATGGTTTATTTCCTTCACTTGGAGCAAGACATATTGCAAGTTCATTTTGCGCATCAAATTCTGGTGTCAGCATTGTATCAAGTGTTCCAGCAAGATGAGAGTCATCTTGTGCCTCCGTCCATTCATCGTCAGAGTCAGGCTGAGTAACTGTCTTGTGGTCGGCTGATTCAAACACCTTGTTGGTTGCATGTAATGCAGGGTTTTCTTCAAGAATACTTTCAGTTGCAAGAAACTCCTGCCAATCTTTGTTCATAGTATGAAGGTCCTCTTGCCATGCAGTCTGCACCGTCACACCTTCATCTCTGTATAACTTGCTATTGGTTACCACCCACTTTGCTGCTTCCAGTACCTTTTGTGGTCTAACATTTTCACTGTGAACAGCATGCTTCTATGAAACTTTCCTTTTGAATTTCACTGGAATAGTCTGACTCTCATCAATTCTTCAAGGCAAAGTTCTGACTGTTGTTGACACATCTGCTGGCACATTCACGACATTTCCCTTAAATGTAAGCTGACGATCCCGAGGTAGTTCTCTGATTTGCATGAAAGGAGTTCGAAGTGCAATCAATCTCTCTTCTAAGGAGCAAAGTTTTAACTCATTGGGAACACATGGAAGCTTCATGTTATTTTATAAACCTAATGGAGGTACCTTTCCAGAGTTAACATACCTTTCACAAGTCTTGCATATCCACTGTTGTTCATTTGAGTTGTCGTTGTCCTTAGTGAATTTTGCTGTAGAACGGACATTTTCTTTCTACCATAACTGCTCACAAATGGTGCAGACATATTCTGGTCCTTTTGCTACAGAATCCCAAAAGTGTTTTTGTAACTGTTGTAAAGATTTTGTATTACTTGTGACCTTAGTAATGGCTTTTTCATTTTCCCCTTTTCTTAAAAATTTAGGGTTATTTCCTGGTTTTTCTGTGTCATGAAGATTTTGTGAGGCTATCTGGTTCTTAAATTTCAGACCTTTATGCAGGTTCTGGATATTTCTTATTGTCTGTTTATTTCTTTGTGCATGGTTTGTCTTCTGCAGTCTTTTTAGCTTTATGTGTTTCTTCTTCTTGAAGCTTTCAAGGGTACAGTCACTTTGATCATTTTTCAACTTCTTTGAGTGGGCCATATTATTCTGCCTCTGGTAATTTATGTAACTGGGATTACATGTTGTTATGCTTGGGTGCTTGAAATTTTTCCCTTTATGTTTGGAACTGAAATTTTGATCAGTTTTCACCTTTGCAATGTTTGGATTGGGTCTTTTCTTGCTTTTGCATGTATTATTTGGATCACATGTTGTTTGTTTTGAAGATTCTGGGTTTTCTGGATGCTTCTCTTTACAGTGATTGTGATTGTTGTCTGTGCTCTGTTTAAATCTGATATTTGTTGTGTCATAATTTTTGCAAATCGACTGGTGTCTTTGTGTTTCTATCTGAAGGTTTTCTGTTTTTTCTTTGTTGCAATATGCTGCCATTGCAGTTCCTAGCTTCCTCATGCACTTGGTTCTGACAGGAAGTGTTTCATCAGAAAGTTGATGTTTAATCCGTAGCTTCTTTTTCTGTTCTTGCTACTGTGTCTGTCTAACAATCTCTTCTTGTACAAGTTGTCTTGTCGACTTGGGATGTGGTATGATATCAGTTTCTGGCATTGACATATGTGTGGGTGAATCATGTCTGTGAAGTGCACAAACAACATCATAGTGGTCACTATTAGTGTTGATAAGGTAGATAGCTCTTTTGCTTCTGTCTACTGGTTCACTTAGGTTTCCCCTAGCAGGGTAACGGAGCCACTTCCATTTTCTACCACACAGAGCATATGTGTAAATATCTGTTTCCAGCAAAGCTGCTGCAGCGAAGCGAGTATTTCAACTTCTGTTGCCCACACATTGGTTTTCATCATTTCTGAAGTTTGCATGTACTGCTGTAGTGTTTGACCTGATAGTGGCAAATGGATTGGTTGGATGGCACTTGTAACCAAATGTCTGATTACATGATGGTTGTCTTCAGAGTATGTCATAACATAAGACAGACACCGAAAGAAACAGTTCCCATCAGCCTTGACTTTTTTAATTACTTCTGGTTTTGTTTCAATATGAAAAATTTGGGGAGCATTAAGAGTCAAGTCAGTTGTGCTTCCAGGTGATCTCACAACAAACTGAGTGTTTAATCTTTGATTAACATGAGAACTCCAAGTGAAGTTTACAGGAAAGAAATGAAATGTTGCTTGGTTCTGGATACTTTGAAAAATTACATCTAGTTGAGGTGTTTCATCAGTATGATTTCTTTGTGATCCTGCTGTTTCCGCTTGGCGGCTAGTTTGTTTCTTCGAAACTTTTGAACTCTACTCCTAGTCTGCTGCTTTGCCTTAAGATAGCTAACCCTTTTTGTACGTGGCATGGCTACAGAACAAAGTTTAATTTCTTGCTCAAACTTGAGTGTTTTCTTAGTGTTACTGAAAACCTTACTCCATAATCTTTGAAATAAATAGACTGAATCTGCACTAAGAACTAACAGGCTTCTGAAACTCTTTGAAATTTGATAAAATATGTTGGTAAATGAGAAACACTCTTCTCCACGTTTTGAAATGATAGAGGTCAGTTTCCAAATTTGAAAAGGATTGTCCAAGATAAAAAGCCAAACTGAAAGCTTTTTTCAGGATGTCAAAAGAACTTCAACATCTAAGTTAAATCTGCAAGTTTGCCAAGTTTACAAATGATTGTTGGAAACTTTAAATCAAATTCGAAGCTTTTGCAAGTTGTCAAATGATTATTTCAACATCCAATTCAATTTCCAAGTTTTGTCAAGTTTACAAATGACTGTTCAAACTACTCAGGTCGAACTGAAAGCTTTTCAAAGTTTTCAAATGATTAGCTCAATATCCAAGTTCAAATTCCAGGTTTTGAAATGATTGCTCAAATACTTCCAAGTCAAATTCAAAGCTTTTTCAAGTTTTCAAATGATTGTCTAATATCAAAATATTCAAGTCAAAATCAAAGTTTTCCCAAATTCTGAAATAATCAGTGCAATATGCACACTCAATTGCCAAGGTTTCAAATGATCATTCAAAATATATCAGTCAAATTCAAAGCTTTTTCAATCTTTGAAATTGTCCCCCCTATTCTTTATGTCCAAACTCAATTTTCTAGTTTTGCCTGATTGTTCAAAATAACCTAGTCTAATTCAAAACTTTTCCAAGTTTCCAAACAGTTGTCAAACAGTTGTCTCAGTATCTAAGTTTCCACGTTTTGTAAAATTTACAAATGATTGTTCGAAATATTCAAATCAAATTGAAAGCTTTTCCAAGTTCTCAAATGATAAGTTCCACATCCAAGTTTTAACAAGTTAACAAATGATCACTTAAAGTATGTTAGTCAAATTCAATGCTTTTCCAAGTTTTCAAATGATTAGCTCAATATCTTGGAACAAATTCCAAGTTTTGCCACAGTTTCAAATGATTGTTCAAAATGTTTTCAAAATGTTTTCAAAGCTTTTCCAAGTTTTCAAATGGTTGTCTCAATAACCAAGTTCAATTTCCAAGTTCAATCTCCAAGTTCAATTTCCAAGTTCAGTTTCCAAGTTCAATTTCCAAGTTCAATCTCCAAGTTCAATTTCCAGGTTCAATTTCCAAGTTCAATCTCCAAGTTCAATTTCCAAGTTCAACTCCAAGTTCAATCTCCAATGCCAAGTTTTCAAATGATTTTTCAAAATATCCAAGTGAAATTCAAACCTTGACCAGTCTTTCAAATGATTGTCTGAACTCTTTTTCTCCAAACTCAATTTCCTAGTTTTCCCTACTTTTCAATGATCATTCAAGATATCCCAATTGAAATCCAAAGCTTTTCCAAGCTTTCAAATGGTTATCTCCATATTCCAGTTCAATTTCCAAGTTTTGGCAAGTTTATAAATGATGATTCAAAATATATCAGTCACATTCAAAGTTTTGAAATGGATGTCTCAATAACCAAGTTAAATTTCAAGGTTTATCAAGTTTACAAATTAGCACTTACAGTACACAAGTCAAATCCAAAGCTTTTCCAATATTTCAATGATTGCCTCAACTCTTATGTGCTAACTCAATTTCCTAATTTTGCCTACTTTTTATCAATTGTTCAAAATATCCCAGTGAAAGTCAAGGATTATCTGCTAATAATTTTCCAGTGAAAGTCAAAGGTTTTCCAAGTTCTTGAATGATTGGTTCAAAATCCAAGTTTTGCCAAAATTACAAATGATCTTTTAAAATTAATCAGTCAAATTCAAACCTTTTCAAAGTTTTTAAATGATTAGCTCAATATCCAAGTTCAAATTCCAAGTTTTGCCCAGTTTACATATGATTGTTCAACATTCCTAGTCAAATCAAAAGGGTTTCCAAGTTTTTAAAAAGTTATCTAAGTTCAAATTTGAAGTTTTGCCAAGTTTGCAAATGACAATTCAAAAATTTTCTGAGTTTTGCCAAGTTTCAGAATGATTGTCCAAAATATTTCAGATGATGTTTTCAAAAATCCAAGGTCAATGTTTGCTAAGGTCTGCAATTATCTGTCCGATATGCAAATTAAATTTGCAAGGTTGACCAAGGTTTCCAATAACTGTTAATATGGACTTCAGAATTTCGAAGTTGTCAAGGTCTGAAATGATTTGTTCACTATACAAGCAAAATTTGAAACTTTCTACAAGTTCTCAAAAGACTTGTTCCATGTCAAAGGCAGACTCAAACTCTTGTAAGTAGTCAAATGTTTGTTCTATATGCAAGTTGCAGTCAAAAGCTGGAAGTTGTCAAATGATTGATTTAATATTCAGAGGAGGTTTCTACCTTTTCTGAACTTTCAAATCACTATGTAATATGCAAGTCAATTTTCGAAATTTTGCCAAGTTCTGAAATCCTTGATGAATATGTAAGTTACAACTTTCAATCTCTTGCAAAGTTACCTACAATTTCCAAACTTTGTTAAGTTTTGAAGTTACTGTTTAACATACGAACAATTTTACTGGTCCAATTTATGAAAGTTTATCACACAAAAGGTGGGTGTTCCACAAGAATTTGTTCAAGTATGATTATCAAGTTGATAATAAAGTGAGCCCATGGACAAAAGTTTCTGCTTCAAGAAAATGTCCTCATTAAATTCTTAATATTTCTTTACCCAATGATCGGCTGAAATTTTCCTTCTAGGGTTTCAAATACCTCCAAATATATACAGCCTCAGGAAGATAATACTTGGTTAACTACAGATTAATTTTTTTCTAGATTACTCACTAGTTTCTAGTTTTCTAAATTTTACTGTAAATTTTGGAAAAAGATAATGAATATGTTGAGTGCTCAGAATCACCAAGAGAGTGGGTACCTTTTTTATTTTTAATTTTTTTTGAAGTGGCAGGCAAACTTCAAGGAAGTTTGGTGTTATGGACGGCTCCCTAAAGGAAAGAAAAAGAGAAAAAACAATTGAGTATGTGTTACTAGGAACCAGAATATGTGGAATTATATGCAAAATTAAGAATGATCCCTTAAAATACAACATTTTAAGACCATAAAATCCAACGGCATATGAAATGTGACACTTTTTTATGCTTTTTACCACACTAAAGCACCAATATGCGTTTATATAAAGAAACAGTTAATAGCCAAAAATCAGGATTTTCCAAAAACCAGGAATAAAAAGGTGAGAGGGATTGAGAAGCTTCTATCCGGGTCACAAGTTCCCCCTTTCCTTCTGTTTAGAGCAATCTCTGAAATTTGGATTTTGAATTTGTTTTGCCATGCAAAATTCCAGCTCTTTCCTTGTAATGAGCTTATCAATCAGGCGGAGGAACCAATGAAAGTTTATTTCTTTATTATTCATAAATACGCAACTAGTACCCATACCTGTATCATGATACAGTAGTGAACCCCATACACCTAATTGCACATCATGCTTGTATAAACAGCATTCAAGGGTTGGACTACCAAAACACCCAGGCCTACACTCAATTTAGCGAAAGCTTAGGACTGCCTTGCACTAGAAAGAAACATTA
>JAAAJZ020049230.1:0-10068 GCA_010015985.2 Actinopyga echinites
TTTGATCCGCCACCACTCTGTCAATAAGTAATTCTTGCCCCCCCCCACCACGTTTCAGTTTAAATTGACGCCCCTTCTACATACGCAGTATGTGACCTCTCGGCAATTTTGGAATAGACTATGCGAGCCGTTAATAATCCTGTAGCTGTCAAAATGGCCAAAACGCAGGAATCTGGGGTTACCCGGTTTAAATTAAATACTGTAAGATGAATTTTCTGGCATTATTTATATGGAATCGTGCATTATTATGCAGTGAGCGCGACCCCGGTAAAACTTCGGAATAAGCTAGCAAGTAATTATGATCAAGTACCTGTCAAAGTGACCATGAACTAGGTTGTTTTACGGGTTCTATCCCAGGAAAAGTTTGAAATGTAACACTTTACCGCAGTCCATGGGTAGAAAATTGTTGAGAACCAGTGATTTACATTATGCCTCTTGTTGTTAACATGACTCACTGTATTAATGTTTTTCATTTAAGGCTCTTTCGTCGGTGTTTGAGAGGAATTGCCCCAAAAAGTAACTTTTAAATTAATATAATGTTGATTTTTAGTTTTTCAGGAAAGTAGTCACTTGTTCATATTAAAATAATTTACACCTTCTACATAGATATGCTATCTTTGTCATTTCAATCTTACAAAAAAGTCAAAAAATAAAATATTTTCAAAGAATGTTACGGAATGACCTTCTTTAATCTTTAACGACAAGTTCCATGAATAGCGAAAATGACCTTTGTTTTTGTTGTTGAACTGTTCTCTAGGACCGATAGTCAATGGGTGTCATGCCGTATTGATCACTGTTAAAAATGTTAGCTTTACGACCCCAGAAAATTAGACTTTCGTGGGGTAGGATCGATGTAACTTTTTTACGCCCGAGGCTATCTCCATCTCCGAGCTGGATCGTCTTTCCCCTCTTCTTACAAAAAATTACACGCTTGATTAGATAGGAAGTAAACAATGTCTTCAGATTTCACTCTACCTTGGCTGAGATGAAAAGGCATGAATGGAACTCCTATTCTATGGTTGTGTACCTGAACAAGTGTATCTCTCTGAAAGTCTGACGACTTGTGTCAGCCAATTATCTATCATTGGCAAAAGTGTATAGCATGTCATGATCTGGACGATGAACGTCCAGCCATGAGGCAATTTGTGTAATAGAAAATGGGAGAATAGGTTTCTAGTAGTTTTAGCGAGACCAATACCTCATGACTAATTGTCGGAAATTTATTGAAATGTCAGTTTGTTTGTTGTGTAAAAGATGCAGTGAATATATTTAAAATATTGAGGTTATTCACGTAGTTATGAGATAACAGACTAGAGTTTTTATATCACGGTGAAGAGATTAAAGTAGCGCGGTCCTATATTTTGTGAATATTAAATTCAGAAAAAAATTACTACTTTTCAAGTTGGATGATGAATCTGATTATCCTTTGTAACTTGAGTTAAAATTTCATACCAAGTACGGGGAGACAGAAAAAATGAGTCTTTTGTAAGATGAATACGTGCTCTTGAAGATAGAACGAAAAGATTTTAGAGTTTATCTTATCGAGTTTGTTGTTTTAGACTTTCGGCAGTATTCTGTAAAGTCTGCGGTAATTTCAGTTCCTTAAAATTACATTATGTGACTTGAGGAAAACTGGAGGTATTTCACGATAAAAGTAACCAATCTTCAAAAGGAACCTGACAATCTTGAGTCAGGAATGAAGTATTGCAACTCGGTATGAGAGGTAAAGACCTTTTCACATAGGACTCTTGTACAATGCCACTGAAAATGCCTATAATGTGATGCATACTGACACTCATGTATGCAGCAATTGTATACATCATATTAATCTGCATATGCCTTTGGCCAATTAGATATGACCAGTGTAGACTGGGGAGTATAATTTGAATTTAATGTCTCTTTGTATAAGTCCTTAATCAATACCAAATTTTGCGAATATTTCTATGACTGTATTTAAGGATTACTGTAGACTGGTTTAGGGGGATCGTAAGTAAAGAAAAGATTTGTGTGTTACTCTTTCATCTGCAGTGTTCAGCTTTTATTATAGCTGTTACGATGGTAAAGTTCCTGCCAATGTTAGAGCTGATCTCCACTTGACTGGGAAAATGTCCCATCGTGAAAAAAAATTGCGGCAGTTTTTCAAGGGAACCACTTTCCTCACCTGCAACGACAGCGATATTGAGAAAGGATTTCTGAAGTAGAGCTTCAAAACCAGTCAGAAAGAACTGTCGGGAGAAATGTTCTCCACGTTTTAGTTCTCTTATTAGTCAAGTGTTAACACGTACGTTGAACCTTTTATTTTATATCATGTGTATGGCAGTAAATCAAAATAGGGAATGAGGCTATATCAAACGCATAGACTGGGTTTTGCTCTCAGTATTCTATTTCTACAAATCCAATGGACTATAAAATTACCTATACTAAATGCTGCCTCTAAAAAAAAAATATAGAGTCAGAAATAAGAGTATATCGTTTTATTTTCTTTTAAAAGCAGATCTATATAGGTACATTACTGAGGGGGAATACGATGTAAATGTAACATTTTTTGATCATAACTCAGACGAATAGCGAGAAAAAAATTCAAGTGAGTAAATTAAATCATACATTCGTAATGATATATTTCAAGCAAGACTTTGTATGGTCGTATGGCATTTAGGTACAATTTGAATTTTGGTTTGAAAAAAGTAGATTCGCCCAATGGTAAAGAAAGTTCCCCATTTCCCACATGCACAACATGTTCCATCTAAATTTATAGTACAAACAGCACAAGAGCTAACAGATCAAGATTCATTAGCCAAACATTAATGTAAATCTTGGTGTAAAAGTATTGGCATCCTACGTATTTGCAAGGCTGTTGCTCAAACACACTACCGAAAAATATTTAAAAAACAGCAATAGTCTCACTTACTGCTAACATAATGTCCCCTGACTTATTTCGAAGTTCAAAAACAATATTAATTTGTGCATGGACGAGTTTTGGCCAAATAAGTACTTTACCTGAATGTCGCCTGATCTGTATCACATACCAATACATGCCTTGGCACATCAAATCAACATTATTGTGGCAGTATCAATCAAGGTATGACTAATATAGCTTTCAAACAGGTGCAAAAATAACTTTTTTTAATTTATAGGGACTATCATCGCCTATTTGCAAATGCAAATCAAGTCGTATACAAGACGGGTATTAGCGAACCGTCATGTCTTGTAGTTTTTTACTTCATCTGGAAACAAATCATGTACTTCATCTGGCAACAAATCATGTACTTTTAAATCACTTCAAGAATTTTTGTATTCTTGTGTTAAGACCGTAGTTCCACATTCTATAGTTAAAATTTCAATACAGCTTCCTTTTACACGTAGAAAATATAAAATAATGTAATCGCTGACAGTTTACAGAACTAAGATATTTTCTTACAAATAAGACACAGGTATCTTTGTTAACACAAGATTGCCGTACAGAAAAGCCTCGCATTTGGAACAACAACGTGAGCATTTTGTGCAAACAAAGAAACAAACCAACAAGTGTTTTCCTATTACTGTCAGACTCATTGCACACAATTTTCAGAGCTTTAACAGATATGAACAATTTAAAAGGATACTAATTTGAAGAAATGCTGTTAAGAAGAAATCGATTTCAATGTAGCTGATACTGAATAAACTCTATCTTCAGTATTTGCGGCGACCCTGCCACTTTCATCTTCTTTGTTAGTACATGTACTATTGCTTGCACCCTTTTCACTTTTTGCTCTGCGTCCTTGACAATGTCGTGGCAAGTACGGCCTTAAAACTCGCAGTGTGAAAATGAGAGGGTTTATGATATAGTTGAGTATCTGGATAGTGTAGAAAATGTTTCCAATCAAAACAATAACATAATTATTATACCCTTCATTAAGTTGTTGAAATGCAATAACAAGAAAAAATACGTAATTGGGGAGCGAAGTTGTCAAATTGGTTACAACTATGGAGAAGAACGTGAGTAATATTTTACGAGTTTGACGCATTCTACGCAAGTGTGTTTGTGGTGGTAGCTGAAGTTTAGTTTGCGACTTTGACAAAAGCCTTCCCAATGCCACATAAATAGTCACTGTTACAAATTGTGAGACCACACCAACCAGAAAACCAATGGAAAGAGTCACCGTATGCCTGTAAGAAAAGGGAAGAGAGAAGGAGATGCCAACCGAGGTTGCCAACACGATTCCAAAAAATGCTGCAATTGCATATTTCTTCACCGACACATACTGCTTGTATTCTAGGGGGATGGCATGGAGTGCTAAATATTTGTCGAATGCGACTGCATTCGTAGACAGGAGTGATAAAATTCCCGCTGAACTAAGAGCTGCTACGGTGTACCTAAGGACAGCAGGTCTGGAAAACCCATACCACTCAAAAACCAAACCACATGAGTAAGTCAAGTCAGCAATAGTGAGGGTAATTGCAAATATATAACTTGGTCTCAGGTACAATTTGTGCCTTAGTTCCAAGTATAACGTGTAAGCGTTTGCTGATATACTCGTTAAAATAATTCCAAAGCGGATGGAATTGAAAGTAGACAAAACTTGTTTCTGGCGGCTGGTCAAATGGGTGAAGAAATCCAAACCCGTCTGGTCAGTAGGAAACTCACTACGGCTGGTCCATGTATGGGTTGTGTTAGATGAAGATGATGACATGTTGTTGTAATATTTTGTCTGAGAAGAAAAAAAAATTAAGAAACTAAAAGATGCGAGATATTTTCTGAGTGAAGTTCATGTGACCATACTTTTCGATCTGATGTGACAGTCATAATTATTTAGCCATATATAATTATATTATAATATCATATAATAAATAATAATTTATTTTCTGTTTGTAGTCATGGTTTGATTGCTATCTTTATACAGAATTGAATGGGTTGAATTTTGCTTATAGCTGAAATGTAGTCGTATGGGTTAAGGCAATGCCCGGTGTGCCACTTACGCGTATATTTGTTCTGTTTTGGTACCATTGGTATTCCAAAATGGCTCTCTTTAGAGTTAACTGACTTACAAAATATAAGTGTTGTGTTTGACGATGACAACAGAAGATCGAACATAAAAGAGATAACAGTGTGCTAAACTTCACTGATTAGTTGTCACATTTTAGCTTTGTATAATAACCAAACTGAGAGCGCTATACAGAAATCATTTCCATATTGCTCCCTTTTAAAAGCCCAAATATGCGTTTCCCCGATTAATTTTAATAGCAAAGAACAGGCGGTGCATCACGTTCCTTAGACAAAAACATGACCCACTGGCCGCTTTTAAGGCAAAAACAGGTAGTTAAAAGGTATAATGCATTTTAAATTTAAATAGTTACAGTAACTCAAACCGCTGTTCGTTTATACAACCTTAGGTAGTCCAAGATGCTTCTGAATATACATCAATTAGTTGCTTGCGAAATCCCATCATACCCCGCACCGTACTGATGACTTACAGTTCTATGTTAGGCTATGTACGCTGTACCTATAGGCCATAGGCCCGCTACACACAGGCAGTCAACGTTTTCAACGTTCGCAGTCTGTACATCATACTTTTCTGTTCCATCATTATCAACTTCCCCTCACAACTTCAAGTGAGGTCCTCCCTTCTTCTTCGTGTTCGTAAATTGTGCAAAAATGTTGTTGGCGTGGGTAATGTTTCTTATTATAGAAGGCAGTCTAGGCTAAACTTTCGCTAAACTGAGTGGAGGCCTAGGCTGCTTGTGTAATCCTTCGAGTGTTGTAGACACAAGCATGGTGTGCACTTACGTGCATGTCCTTTACTCCATACAGGCGTGGACACTAGTAGTTTATTTATGAATAATCGTAAACAAACAGACTTTCATTGGTTCACATGCCTAATTATGAGGAAAGAACTGGAATTTCGTTTGGTAAACCGAATTAATGATCCAACTTTCGGAAGACGATTGCCCCAAGAAGAAGGCAAGGAGGGACTTGTGAGCTGGATAGAAGCTTCTTAAACCTTCTCAACTTCATATTCCTGATGTTTAGACGATCCCGATTTGTGGCTATTAACCCTTTTCTTTATATAAACGGA
Source organism: Actinopyga echinites (assembly GCA_010015985.2). Taxonomy (NCBI): domain Eukaryota; kingdom Metazoa; phylum Echinodermata; class Holothuroidea; order Aspidochirotida; family Holothuriidae; genus Actinopyga; species Actinopyga echinites. Next base: position 6,054 of record JAAAJZ020049230.1, read on the forward strand.
TATTGGGGCTTAAAGTTTAAAGTAGCTTTCTTGTTCTTAACTTGAAACTAAATAAATAATGTTTATTTTCGTAACATGTGTACCTTTCTTGTTCAATACACAGCCGACTACAGCATCTGTTTGCTTAATCTTTGTACTTATTCTTTGTACTAACAGTGGTTCAAATTTGTATATGAACTTGTACTGACAACTTATCTTCTCCCTGAACATTGGTTTAACTTTGTTTATGAGCTGGTAATGACAACTTATCTTCTCCCTTTTCATAAAGAAACTTCCCTTGGTTTTAAAACACTTAAAACAGTTTGCATGTTTGAAATATGTATCTACTGTAACAAGTTGAAACAACAAAACTTTTTGTACAGTCTTAGAAAAAAGGGCTCATTTTGTTCTCTATACGGCACCTTTAAGGATAGAACCCTTAAAAATGGTTTCTAAACAGGAAAAAACCATTTTTTGAAAACTACATCATTTTCACACTCTTAAAATGGAGGCACTTTTTCATAGACATTGAAAAAAGGCTGGCTGGAGAAAGTAGGAGAGAATTTTTACGTAATGGATAAATTGTGCAATTAAGAAAGTGAAGTGAAACAATACAAACAGACATCTTCAATAATACTGGTGTTGTCGGCGCAATTCGCGCGCACCCGTTGTAGGTATTTGTCTCGTTGTTATTTCCTGTAGACCATCTTTAATGGGTGACTTGTTCCACGCCCCTTTGATCATTGCACCCACCAACAAGCTCCCTGCATCATAAAGTTGACCTGGCCTTAGCCTACATAGACTATTATAAAAAAGAATGGCCAATTTGTGATTTTTTTGGTCTGATTAGTGCCCATCCAATGCCATTTTATGATAGCAAAATTTATTTCATTTTCAAGGTCTTAATTCTGTCGTAATAGCTCAACGCTTCTGAAATTTTATTTCTATGTTCACTTCTGAAATGTGGAAACTGCTGAAGATCATGAAAGCAAGTCGTTCCCAAATGTATTTTTTATAACATCCCGCATTGTGATACGTAGACATTGTTTCCACACTTCAGAAATACATACCCCGAATTAGGTCCGTGCATTCTAGGATTAAAGAGATCATTTAACAAAATTGACTGATTCAACGTTATTGCATCTAATTAATGTTACATGTTATAACACGTTTCTCGTTTTTATCCGAAATTTCCGAAACATTTCCCAAAACTGTGACGTCGTAAATTGTAGAAACCTCCCGAGTTTCGGGAAATGTCGGAACAAGTGGAAATGTATGTGGCAGACGAGAAATGGACCTGAAGAAGCAATCACTTACAAACAAAAAGTCTAAGAAACGAAACAAAGTTACAAATCGAATAAACTGTCACGCAAACGAAAAAAGTGGCAGAAACGAAAATAAAAGTCACAAAAACGGACGAAAAAGTCACAATAACGAAAAAAGTTTTCAAGGTTGCCCTAACGGTCTTCCGTAGTTAAAGGTACAATACTAAATGTCTATTCAGAACCGATGTATATTTTTGAGGTCTGTAGGACTCATTTGGTGTCAGATTTGAAACGAACTTGTTATGATGTTGAAGAAGAGCCCAAAAGAAAGCACTTAAGAGGGTTGATATTGTAAATAGGTATAAGTTAATAGTAGTCTTGTGTCACACCATCGGTATTACCCTGAATGGCCTTTTTGTGATAATTCATGCAAAGTTGAAATTTGAAGCCGGTTTCCACGACGTGTGCCCTGCACAATTAGTAGACGACATTGGAACCGACCCAAGTGAGGGTGAGGGTTCAAGTTTAGCTGTAGTACCCGGAGGAATGAATAGAGCATCTATGATGTAGTGTTTGTATATTTAGCAATGTCGTTTGTTACACGGAGGGTTGAATTGGTTTGCAGGAAAGTCTAGATGAGGCAAGGAGTTGCAACTCCCTGGATGAGGTAAGCAGAGGACGTATGTGGGGTAATGGGGGCGGTCGTCTGGCACAAGGTAGGTGATTGAATAAATCAAGAGTGTTTGGATGAAACTGTAGGTATTTAAAGTCATCGACGAGGGGACGTGAGAGTTTGGTAATCTTGTAACTGAGTTCAATTCTAGGGGGACTCACGGCTCGGTTCTTTGTTGTTGTAAATATAAAGTTTTTTTTGTAAAGTATGAATGCTTTTAAGATTGGTTTGTTTACGAGTTGAAGAGAATAATCCTTTCCTAGGAAATGGTTAACAAGGTTGAATATTTGTGTGTCATAGTCAAGGGGATCACAAAACATTCTTTTGATGCGTAAGCATTTGATTTCTTACGGTTGGTAGGATTACGCCTATTGAAATATAAGTAACCGTGGCTGTTATTGTGCTTGGTATACGGGGAGGTGAAAATGGATTTATAAAAAATACGTACTAACTCATCCAAGAATGCAATAGACGTGTGTGAACACTCTAAGGTGACTTTATAACACGGATGAAAATTATTAACATACCCATGGAAATCATTGAGGGAGTCCACGCCGTGCGTCCAGATAAGGAATTTTTTGTCGAAGCAGACCTAACTGTGAAGGAAGCAGGGGCAATTTAATTTCAAATGATTACGCGAGTAAATAAAGCGGATAATACTGCAAATGTATCGGATGTCATCTTCCTCAGCTGAAAGCTGCATTTGCGTAAGAAGGCGTAGGCGTAGACTCCCTCTTCAAAGGGCAGGCACGTAGCCAGCGTAATCAAATTGGGGGAAGGGGAAAATCAACACATGAGTTTGCTAGTCTAGGGAGGGGCCTAAGGAGGGTGTTGTCTTCTCTTTTGAAATTTTTCCCATTTCAAGGGGCTCAGATGCAAAATGGTAAAATTTTCGTTGTTTTCTTCCTTAAAGGCTTTATTTTGTGTCTTTACTGCATGACAGCATTGCTATCGCAATTTTTTGGGGTGAGGGTAGGGTGGAGGTGGCAGGTACCCCTTGTCTCTCGTGGCCCCCGCACCTGACATGGGGGTATCGGAGTACACGGAAGCACCCGTGGTGACTAGGAGAGCACTGACGCGAGTGGTGTCTGATAAAAAATTGGGAATCGTGAGGGATATTGGATTAAATATGTAATCAACATAATCGGAAATGGTTTTCGTCAAGGTAACGATTCTCAGAAAATCAACCGGCCAAGAAGAAAGATTTTGAATACTTATGCAACAATATACAACTTCACTAGATACTACCAAAATTAAAATACATCGTTTTTACGTCATGAAATGAGATAAAGAAACAGATATTTGTAGAATGTGGTTTCACTTCCTTTATAGTCAGTTTTCTCCTAAGCAAATACTGGAAACATAAAAAAGCCTTTGACTGCCTTGATTTGTATTTTGTGCTTGAAATGCTTTCTTATTTGATTTCGGACCTGTTTTATAAAATGGATAAGAACGATGTGTAGTAATATTTCATCTTCCGTTTGAAGTAAGTTTTTTGAAGTACTCTGTATATAAAGGCAATTGTACTAATTATAGCATTGTCTGGGGAATTACCCTTCCCATCCACAAATACCCATAACAATCCAAACGAGAGCAATTTAATTTCTTGCTCATTAAAATTAAATCTCCCGAAGCAGTCCTTTCTTCTGTTTTATATTATGGGTCTTGTATTATAACTAATATTTTATATTTTCTGCATGCTCTTATTTGTCCTTTGCTGTAATCTTGTAGTGGCATTAGTGTTTTCTTTACTCCGTGATCGAAATCAAGATCTACTTGTGATCATTTGTTACTTTTACTCGTTTCCTTTAAAGGGAAAGAGCAGTCACCCCAAAGTGAATTAGTATACCCCTCTATGCTACTTCATGAAAGGCTCTTTTTAACCATGTGATATCATTTTTGTTGTTACATTGCTTAATTTTGCAGCATTACACCTTGCTCATGCAGTATTGATGTTCAGAAACATCATGAAAGATACTTGTAAGAGAAATGAAAGAAGAATTACAAGATTGTGAGGATTCTTCAAAATAAAGTTGGGACGACGGCTTACTCCCTTTAATTTGGGGTCCCTTTCTCACAAGTTTTACTTTAAAAGGTG
>JAAAJZ020049341.1:0-10068 GCA_010015985.2 Actinopyga echinites
AAGATCATGTATCACATGATCATCTCTTGGCTTATCACCTTGATAAGCACCCAAATAATTTCACCTAAACAAAGTTGAAAAATTCCATGCACAATAAAAGTGAAAAGAATTGCAGGAAACCGCAAAATTTCCCTTAACTTACGAAATGTCTTCGATCTTTCTGTATGTAAGATTCAAAAAGTTAAGTTCTTTGTGATGTCATGATCAAGAGTGGACATCTATGTAAGATTCCTGCAGATAAACTGTGCTTTTCTTGTCATTGGTATTCTTACCTACAAAATGGTGAAATGGCTCAAAGTATTTACATAGTCTACAGGTCCCTAACCTACAAAAAAGGTGAATTATTCACTGATCCATATTGGCAGAAAGAAAGGACTTTCATGAGAAATGGTAATACTGGAAGAACTTGTCGGGGGTAGTAATGTAGTTACCTGCTCATTGTTGGGAACACACACTTCTCGATTGGAACGCAATACCTAAATCAGCCAAAAGTTTGTTTTCAATTCCTCTTGCTGCTGTGTACTTCTAAAGACTAATCTGACTGTCTGTGGTATGGCAACTGAGCCAGGATGACCAGACCAGTGTATATGTAAATGTAAGCTGTACGTATGCGGCATACATGTTCATACATAGGCACTGAATTTCAGCAAAGATAGTTTCCAGACTGGATGATTCCATTAACAGTGGGTTTGTATGTAATTTTGTATTTATAAACCTTGTAAAACTTCACCTTTGCATACTGCGGGTCCTAGCTTTAGTTACAGTTAATCTAGGTCATCCTGCCTGGAATGCGCATTTCCGTGGTGCAGGTGCTGTGCACATGTACGTAACAAGCCTATAGGCTGTAGATGCTTACTGGCAGTATTAAGCAGTGTGTGTTGTCTTTTTCTGGCATAACATGATGATCATCCCTGCAGTGCTTGAAATTCGAGTTCACCTTGAAATCCACAAAAAGTTGATTCTAAATTTTTCAAAATTTTTTGTGTTAGGTGTTAGTTAGTAGACCCATGCAATATTCTGAAGGTTTAACTCCGATGGTGATACTTGATCTTGAATGTCGTAAAAGGTGAGAAATGTTTTAGAGTCATTGCCTGGGTTTGTGTAGGTATGGAGAAAAAAGATAATTCAAGAATAGTACATGAGAACAATGCTGCCTACCTAATTGCAATGGTTAAAGTTTTATATATCAACAAGCACCTCCATTTATTCCAGTTTTTCCCATTAGTATGGTACTAATTACTAAAAATATTACTAAAAGGAAAATTTCCAAACCAAGTTAGGATTCCTTCAATTACAGAAAAGCTTTGAAAATTACAAAATGATTTAGGCTTTGAAAATATGGAACATTTCAAGGGACTACACACCTTTCCATTTAAATTCTTGTATAAAGATTGAAGTTATTGTCAGTGTTGGTAAATTTCTTGTCTATTCAAATTTGGAAATGTTTCTCAATACTTATAATCAAACTTTGATCACTTATATTTTCAGTCATTAGAATGAGTAACATTTGAAGGTATTTTTTTTTTATTGCAAAGAACTTCTTGGTCCACCCCTGCAGTTGTGATGAAAATATTGGAAGGACCTGTTGAGTTATCTTACTTGCCCCATTTTTCCCTCTCTCAACTAAGCCATTGCCCAAATTTCAGTTAATAGACTTGTAAAGTTTTTAAAGAAGCAATTTGAAGATTAAAATTTCCTGCAATGAGAGAAAAAGCTCTTATCAAAGTATCAAAGTAATATTCTGTTTTCCTCACTTTGTCTTTACAGAACAGCGTCCTTTACACTGTCTATGCTTGGTTGGCTGCTGTTCTCTTCACCATGGTAAGTTGTCTATGATCTGCAGTTACAGTCAGGAGCAGTGTGCATGTGACCCTTTTGTCATTTCATTCATCATTCCGAATTCTTTGAAGTATTGGCCTTACAGCACTTGGTTTTTTTATCAGAAATGGTTGTATCCAACAATTTAAAGTCAAAATTGGCTCTAAACTGATAATACACATTGAAAAAAACACACACACTTTTTGTACCTGAAACACTTATTAGCATATGACCAACAGTACCAAGAAGTTTTGTTCTTATGTAACAGTGACCCCTATTTGAAACTTTTTGAAAGCTGGAAAACTCTTTGAGTTATTGTAAACTTTATTAATCAGCAGTGTGGCAATGCCATTTGGACATACATGGAATTGATTTGCATAAGTAGGTAATAACAAAATGGTTTAAATTCTTACAGCATTAACAGCAAATGGCAGAAAAAAATTATGTCCCTCCCACCTACGTTATAGACCAGTGTAAGGGTTTTTCAGTACCTTTATACAAGGTGGGGATTTCTCTTTCAAGAAGAGGGATGCTTTAATGCATGAGGAAAATGTTCATATTCTGTTTGGTCACAGATGCAATAAGAACATCATGAAGAGAAAAAGGCATGTTCATTTCCCTTTGTGGATAAAGGTTTATCACATGATACTGGCATGTTTGTTCCCCTTGCCTGTTTGTTGTTCCTGATTACCATTCTGTCTGTTGCACCTCATATGAAGGTTTTAAGTGCACAGACACAGAACAACCTTTCAAGTAGAACCTTATAGCTGTGATCTCATGAATGCTGGAAGGTGTGAAAGCCCCCCAAACAGGCAAAAGGCACTACACTGTGACATTTGCAAACCTGTTGTAGTAGAAACTGTTGTCCTGTAAATTCAGTCAAAGTCTGCTACAGGAAGATGGATGTTTTGTTCAGTTTAGAGTAACCTGCTGGCTGATATGTAAACCCTGTCAACAGTATGTTAGTGTTGTACTTGTTTGTACGGTGCTCTGTCCATGAAACCAGTGGTACACTGTGTGTTTGCACAGCAGTTGGGACGAAGGTAAAACAATTAAATAGTGGGTAAGTCTTGATCCTGTCAATCAATTCAGATATTCTCCTGATTAAGTCAACATTAGTCAATGACATAAACAGGTAATATGCTTAAGTGTAGCAGCTTGCAACAGTATGTAACGGATGAAGTTTGTGTCATTTTCATCAGAAAAACTGTTCCCTGCTTTTATAACATTGCAAAATGCTTCAGTTTTTGCCTTTCTTCCTTTATATCACTTCAAAAAAAAGCCTCTCAAATTTGACAATCCTGTCTCATGCATACGGTAGGTTACAACAACGGAGATATACATAGTCACATGCCCACCTCTTTTCCCCCCATTTGTCAACAAACAAAATTTGGAGAGTAGTTAAAGATTGAAATTCTTCTAACTTTTATCGTAGGTGTGGGGACAAAGGAAAGTGAACAAGTTATTATTAAAACTATCACTCAGAAGTTAAATCTATCCTCAGAAGTTAAATTTGTGAGGTTTTCATTCACATTATAAGACAAGGCATTTTTCTCCTTGTTTATTGCTACTTATTTCCTATTGCTGGATTTTTCTTTATCACATCCACAGTTCTTGGTGTACGATACCCAGCTGATCATTGGCGGCCGCCGCCATGAGATCAGTCCAGAAGAGTACATCTTTGGAGCTCTGCAGCTCTACGTAGACATAGTTTATCTGTTCCTCATTATTCTTAGCCTAGTTGGCCGAAGTAACTAAGCATTAGAGGTATCCTCTCTTGTTTTCCCTGTTAGTGTGGCCTTGCATGTGTAGTCATCAGTTACCATCTTTTCATGTCTTTCAACTGGTTGACACTTCGAGTGTTCATCAAAAATCAAAAGGAAACAGTCCTTTTAAATTATTCTATCACCAAAAACCTCTTAACAAGGACTGTATGTAAAAATGTATTTGCAATCCTCATACTGTCTATTTCATTTTCTCTGGAAGTTGCAAGGCATCCATATGTTAGCATCAAATGCATGAAAGGCAATTTGTAGATCAAATATTCATGCAATAAAGAAAAAAATTGTATCCAAAATACAAAGTTGCATTTCAATTAAATATTATGCATCTCTTGCCAATATTCCTTGCTTTGTCAGCAGAAGTTATTTATTTTCAGAGGTATCCTTTCTTGCTTTTCCCAACAGTGTGGCCTTGCATGTTTTGTCATCAATTATTATCTTTTCATGTCTTACCTTTGGTGGACATTTTAGTGTTGTCATATTTCAAAAAGGAAAATTATCATCACATTCTTCTTCATCACCAAAAATACCTTGTGGAGGTTTGAAGTAAACAAACGCATGTGCGACCCTCATGTTACTGCTCTCTCTTTGATTTGATACAGAAATTGCAAGGCTTCCACTGTGAAACAAACTTTATGAAAGTTGAATTAAAAGTATCAAAAAGCATAAAATGGCTTCAAGCTGGTTTTCAAGTTCTGCTTTGGAAAAAAAGCAGGTAGGAGAAATTAAAGTCTGAAATCATGTATAGGAAGTAGCCTACTCTCTAACTGTGTGACCACAAATATGATAGGAATATAAACTGTATGGAAAAGTCAGGGGAAAGTTTGAAAAAGTGAATTATTATGGCATAACTATCACATCAAGTGTTATAAAATTTGTAACATGTGTAGGATGGAGTTCCATGTCATATTTAACTATGCTTTAAACTTGTTCACTTTTCTCCGTTAGTACATTTCACTCAAACATCTGTTTGCTAATTTCACTTAGAAGATGGTGTTTTTTAATTGATAGTGGAATGATAGCACGATCTGCCTTTTTACACAAGGGATAGACTTAGTTTAGTGTAGTGATGCTTCAGGAGAATAGACAATCTTTCTTTGACTTCAGGGAAAATAGGAAAAGTCTGGAATTTTTGTATTGTTGTGAAAGTTCTTGAATTGGTTGATTTGGAAAACTAAAAACCCTGCACTTAACTGCTCCTAAGACCATGTTTCATCAAGTTTCTGTAGTGCACAAAATGTGTGTAAAAAATTGCTGTGCTTGCTTTTCTAAGCAAAGCTAATTTTTATCAAGTCCTGAATTGGGTACCCAGTTAGCTACCTTTGACAATTCCATTTTATAGACCGCTCCCCCTCACGCAACTCCCTCTTGTCAAACGATCCCCATTCTGATTATTGTGCCACAGGCAATTCCCTAGCCCTTAACTATGTCCCTAACCTTAATCGTAACCCATCCTCATGGACTTCTACTCGTACGGGGGAGGAAATGATCTCTGCAGAATTGTCTGGTCGCGCAGAATGGGGCCACTGTGGTCTTGAAAAAACCGTGTCGTTCATTACGCCAAAAGCGGGGGAACCTTGTTCCTATTAAGCGTTGCTTGGTTGTTATGGTTTGGCATCAATCCCATTACAATATTCAATGGAATTGATTAATTTAAACACTTGATACATTCATTTCAATGCATTCATGTGAGCTGTTGATTTTGGTTTCAGTGTGTGCACCCCATGCTTATTCTAAGAACTGTAAAATATCAAGTATTTTCTGGTAAGTATTAATGGTTCATTACAATGAAGGACACTAGAAAACACCTGTAAAAGTTTTTCCTCTAATCGCTTTACTCCTTAATTTTGTTTAGCAGAGCTTTCACAGTTGGCCTTGAAAGTGTCTTTATTTACATTAATTCAAAATATAACTAGCCTTAGCAACCCCCCTTCACTGATACCCTACAGACAGCTAACACAGAAACCTTGATTAAAGTCACACACACTCTGTTGCTTGAAACCTTTTGTCCTTCGACATTCCACAGTTAAAACTGAAGCCTAGCTAAACCAATGCCTGGTCAGAAAACCCCCAAATTAAAAATCCAGTGGAACTTTTTAAGGGTTAAAGAACAAACAATTAATAAATGAAAACATTGCTCTGTGTTTGCTAATACTGCATCAAATGAATTTTGTCCAAGTTACACCTGATCTCCTGGAAATTTGGTGAAGTCCTCTGTTAGCAAGTGCTCAAACAGGGTGTCCTGGTGTTAGTGGTGGAAAGTTTTTAAGGGGTTGATCAATGATTGCTGTTGTTATAATTTCAGTGTCACAGAAATAAGTTCATCTACGACTCTATGCTTATTCCTTCTTGAGTAGCTGCAGCATCCCATATCGTCCAGGATCTATCATCAGGAGGATTGGCTTTTTCTGGCAGCTCTGTCCACAGTTTGCTGGGCGAATGCCACCAGAAAAGAAGTTGGCCCTGATGATGTGTCTTGTACAAGATGCAATACTGTAGCCACTCAAAAGCATGTCCAGAGGTTTAGATTCACTTTTTCTGTGATGTCTTTCATCAATCATTTAAGTCATTTTTTACAAGCACACCAAATGCTTGTGCAAGTAGCATTGTCTCTTCTTTAAACTTGGTGTCACTTGATATCCCTTGCACCATCTGCTATGAGAATGTACAGCATTGGTGGTTTGGTTTGTTTAAGTGAAGCAGATGTATGAGCCTAGCCGCAGGGGCTGTGACGGGTTTTAATGAATCCCTGTTAGTCTTATAAATGTGTTGGAATATAATAAGGGTTTAACGTGGGGGTTGTCATCTTGAAGCAGTCAATGCAACATCTTGCAAATTTTCTGAGCTTGTTCTGAGGGCTCGCATACTGACATCCAGTTGCAGTGATTCCAGGTGGTCTGGGGGAAGATCTCTTATTTTTTTGAAAGCCCCTGTTAAGAACTCTCTTAGTACCCTGAAATATAATGTTCTGAGATGTAATTTGATTTTAACTGTATTACAAACAGCCTAGCTCTAATCCGTTGTTGTGTACTACCAAGTTTTTGAAGGTCTAGAAGAATTAAATCTCCTTTGCTCTCTGTTCTTCTTCACAGTTCTTGGTCTATGACACTCAACTGATCATCGGGGGCAGAAAGCATGAGATAAGTTCCGAAGAGTACATCTATGGAGCGTTGCAACTCTACATTGATATTGTTTATCTGTTTCTCATTATTTTAAGCTTAGTGGGTGGAAGCAACAATTAATCTTGGCTCGATGGAAACAGGAAGTGTATGTCAGTGTTCTAATGTTTTATTTCAACATTTAGGGCAGGCTTGCTCTATTTTTGTCATTGTTTTCCTTTGGTGCGGTGACGTTCAGGCTAGGGAAGGGGAGTTGTATTAGGTGTGGGTAGACTTAGAAAGACATAGAATTTAATTTGTATCTAATTATCATTTATAATGTTGAATCAATTTCTGACATTTTACTATCTCACTTTATAAAAACTGAAGAAAGGGTGGTTATTGATAAGTGCCATATTTCATTAAATTGTAAATTTTTAAAGTTTTGTTGTAAAACTTTGCAAATGAATGGAAATGTCTCACCAACCACTTTCTTTCAGTGTAAAGCCATTTATAAACTTACATACATAGTATATTGTGTAATTTTTTGTGGACATTTCCCATTCTCAAATCTTTGTAGACACTTTTACATATATGTATGTGTGTTAGTTATTGTAACTGAAAGAAAAATATTTGTTCAAGGGAAAAAAATAGGCAATTGTAAAAGAAGTCTTCTTAAGTGACAAGGCGATCATTGGTGTACAGTACTGTAATGAGTTGGGAGAATTCACATGTGATATGGCCTATGAAAATTAATGCTTGTGCTATTTGAAGGGAGAACCAGGATGTGTCTGGAATAAGACTTTCATTGTGTGGAAAGGATAAAATCATTTTACTTGGTCTATTTAGTAGGATTTCTCAGATACCAAAACGGAGTCAAAACAAAGACAAAAGTTAGACTTATCCCCTGACCGTTACTACATGCATGTGGTCAATCGTCTGTAGGGAGATGGTACATGTAGAGAAGGGTATGTGCAGATTAAAACTTGTTTCATTGTATGTTGTAACTCTAAGAAGGCTTAAGTTGTGAAATCAATAGTGTTGTATCTAGATGAGGGTGTGAGTATAGATCTCTTGGTAGGATTGAAAGTAAAATATTTACATCAGCATTAATGTGTAACTTTCCAAATCAGTGAGCACAAATAAGAGTATAAAATCATTCTGATGAATACGAGCATGTTGAACAAAACATGTTAAAAACATGAGTACAAGTTTGTATGTATGACTAGTGTTGCACTAGTACACCATTCACCTAAGTTCTGAATTCTAGTATTTTGGTTCTCAGTATCAGCCAATTACAATCCGATATCGATATTTCAGAAATGAACTTGGTGCAGACAGAACCACAGGCCTCAGTGCAGCGTGTTTGCTAACACTACGGTATTAAGTATAGAGGTCTGTTGTTGAAGGGCAAAAAGCATATCATTACATGAAAATACACATGTAAAAAAAATTGTTTGAGTAGGTTCAGCAGTTAAGGTAAATTTTACTAATACTGATACATGGAGATGATGAGAAACATTGGTTGATACGAGTACTGAGAATGGGTCCAGTACTGCTCATGACAAGTGTGATGTCTGGGACATTAGATAACGGACTGTACTCACCAACAAATAATGGGAGAATGAGTGTCAGTACGAACCCATTCTCATCAGTACAAATACAGACGGGTGTGTAGATATTAGCAGCAGCACATACATTAAGTTTGCCTCGGAGTTTGATGTAGCAGTGCCATATATAGTATTTATGTGTTTGTGCCTTGTCTTGCTGTTTAACTCAGAGTATAAATGTACATTTGAAGCAATCTTAAATGTTTAAATGTGATGTCAAAGATAGGTGCTCATTTAAAGGAAAGAAGTCCCATAATGTAATGCTAGGTTAACGTTCTCAGTGTTGACAGTAATTTTTGTTTGGTAGCAAATATTAAAGTTCCTTTTATAGCTGGTAAGATTTTGGTGACTTAAAATATAAAAATAGAAAAAAAACACTTATTTTTGTAAGCTTTAGCATGAATATATGTTCTCCTAGTATATTGATAATCATGAAATTAAACAAAAAACTTAACTTGGTGAAAGTTGGTCGTCTAATATATTTATTTATAGTCACACAGCATGTAAAATGTTCTTTTTGCATGTTGAAAAGAGGCTCACTTTATTTTTTTGCTGGGAGGGGAACATGGAGAGGTAAATCAGGTAAGGGACATATGATGTAGGTAATGGAAGTAGGGGTTGGGGTATACAGGATGAGGTACCAGTAGATTGATAATTAGCAATGTAAATATAAATCTTACCACCAATTAACTTTCATTTCTTGTGTAGTAGCCCTTACATCATTGTTAGATAGAGGAAAGAGTAAGTTTTCTCCAGTGTTTGGATTTTTTCACGTATTGTTTACCTTTTTTGATCTTTTTCCTGTAATCATCATCAGTGTTGTAAAATCAGTTCAATTTTACTCCCTTGGTGTTAAAATGAAGGCCATATAGTAATTTTTCTTCAGTATGTGCATTTTCCATGTATTGTTTACCTTTTTTGATCTTTTGTCCTGTGATAATCATCAGTGTTGTAAAATCAATTCAATTATACAGTTCCTTGGTGTTAAAGTGAAAACCATATGTAGCAAACTAATTTTTCTTCAGTATGTGGATTTTTTTCATGTACTGTTTACCCTTTACTAATCTTTGGTCCTGATATATCATCAGTGTTGTAAAATCAGTTCAATTTTACTCCCTTGGTGTTAAAGTGAAGACCATATGTAGTAAACTAATTTTTTTGCAGTATGTGGTTTTTTTTCATGTATTGTTTACCTTTTTTGATCCTTTGTCCTTTAATCATTGTCAGTGTTGTAAAATTAATTCAAATTTTCCTCCCTTGGTGTTAAAATGAAGGCCATAATTATATAGTAATTTTTCTTTAGTATGCGCATTTTTCATGTATTGTTTACCTTTTTTGATCATTTGTCCTGTAATCATCATCAGTGTTGTAAAATCAATTCAGTTATACAGTCCCTTGGTGTTAAAGAGAAGGCCATATGTAAGAATTTTTCTTCAGTAGGTGGATTTTTTCATGTGTTGTTTACCTTTTCTGATCTTTTGTCCTGTAATCATCATCAAAGTTGTAATATCAACTCAGTTTTACTCCTTTGGTATTAAAATGAAGGCCCTATGTCTTGCTTTACCCCTATAGAGGTTCTTCACCTAGGTCACTGTGTTGTGCCTCTTTCTGTTTTTACAAATTTTGACGGGCAGGCGTTGGTTGTATTATAATTGTACCTATGGGGTATCTACGTTCCCGATGTGCCCTTCATATTTATTAGCCAAGACGCGCCAACTTTCAGCCAATGATCGTTCACGTGTATTGTATATATGAAAGCTA
>JAAAJZ020049451.1:0-10068 GCA_010015985.2 Actinopyga echinites
CTTCTATTCAGGATGACTGTGGTATGTGTAATCAACCAGATCAGTATACAAAATAACAGACTGTTTAGAATCTCCTGACATTTAATTTCTAAGCAGGAAATCCATTTATCGGAGGTAAAATATATTCCCTCAGAACAATCTCATTTCCATTTAGGCTACAAAACGGAATAAAATTTACAAAATCAATTAACAACTTTTACTTATCAATATATATAACATATAAAATGTCTGCTTCAAACAACCAAATGTATTTAGCCATGAACTTCTACAAAATTATTTTAAAATGTACAAATCATGCTAAATGTTTATTAAACTCTGCTGATGCTTGCTATTGAGTATTCAATCTTCTGCATTCTCTCGTTTTCTTTCTTCTTTCCTTTCACTGTTTTCTTTCAAAGGTACACTCTGCTCATTTCAATTTAATTTCAAGAGAACTTTAAGGCCCACAAAGCAGCAGGGTTCAAATTGACAGATGCCCAAGGTCCAGATGCTCCTTACATTCAAGTTCTTACACCCATGGAAATTAAATTGTACCCACCAGAAGGGTAGACTGTAAATGAAACCATGGATGTTGTAAATTACTGAAAGCTACCAGAATATGCACTGGTTTATTGGTAAACACTGGATGCCATGATATATTGATACTCAGGAATATAGACATGTCAAGCACTCTAGACCCCTAGTTTGGGTACCAATCCATGAAAGTTTTAATACTTCAACCCATGTGTAACACAATTTAGTTCAATTAAGGTTTCATTCAACAATAGTGGTACATGAACGGCAAGTCAAAAATTTTAATACCCATCTGTAACGATTCCTTGGCTAGACAATTTGGGGGAGGGGTTGGGTGTTAGGAAATAAAGCATCTTCTTTTGATAGGTGATGTTTCTTACAGAGTTTTTGAACAAGCAGAGTATACCATTAAAAGCCAGTGATAAGAAACACCAGCAGAAACAAGCTCGTAGTTAGTATGAACTATGTATGTGATGTATGTGGAAGTACATACATGAACATGATTTAATGTATGTTTCAGGGAGACAATGATATGCATTATTCATGTACATTAATAAATATTGATGTATGTTATCAAATGATTATGAATATGTAGGACCTCCAAAATGTATTATCCATACATTATCCATACTTACCATCAAAGGATGTAACTCTTTGCTAGGAGATAATTTCATCTCTTATACCAGTGTTAAATTCAATGCAGCAGACAGTATTATTGCTACTGCAATGTAGAACTATTATATTAAAGGTGAAAGCCTATCTCACAGCAGAGTTCAAAGCTTTTGCTTTGGCAGGAGAGAGGGTTTAGTGGAGGGAGGGGGGCATTTTTGCCACTGGGTCAATGCTGTTAAATTAGATACTGTATAGGTAACTTCTATGACACAGTGTGACAGACAAGACAGCTGCAGGTTAATACAACTATTGTGAAAATTTCTACCTTCCCTGAAGTTTTCAGTCCTAGCTTTTGGTTATCTCCAAAATTTTCAGGCTGATCCATGAGTTGGAAACCCTAAAAAGTACACAGGTATGTCGATCACTTGTTCCACAGTTTTGTAATTCTGGATTTGTTTTTGTATTCCTGCTGCTCTTCAAAGCAATATTATATGAACTATCTAACATGAAGCTGCAGTGATAGTATGGACATGATAAGAACAAAACTCAAATCAATGACAAACTCAGAACAAAACTGGAAACTTATATGTCATGATATGGAATTTGAAATATGCCTTCATTAATAGTCTCCATACTGTATGTGCACCCATGTAAGAAAATCAGGCCTATTTGAATATCCACTTGGTTATGAAAAAAAAAACAAAAAGTGTAAACATTATTTCATTTTGCTTTGTGTTGAAGTCATTATTCATGATAATTTTAGAATGGAAAACCATGTTTTGTCACAAATCGTCCCCTTTTTGGCGTACTGACGAATCGCAAAATGACATAGTCACGAATGTGCCTATTTGGTCAATTTGGCACAGTGATGACTGCAATTTTCGCACGAATTCCTTATTTTTAGCATTAAAAAGTGAGATGACTTTGTAATATATATTATTTTCTATAATTCAAAACACATCAATAATTAAGCAAATATCCTCCAACAGAGAAAACATTCGTCACTATGTGAAATGGAAAATTGACAGATTCGTGAAATTCAGGTTTTGGCGATTCGTCAGAACGCCAGAAAGGGGACAAAATGAGAAGGGTAACTTTAGTAAGACACAAACCTTTCAAGACAGAGTAATGATAACCAAAACACACTTTTCGTCTCACAACATAGCATGATAGTTACAACATTACTGTGTCTTACTACTGCAGCGCAGCAATTTACTGACAACTACACTGTTTATGGGATTGCAGTCAAAGCTGGTTGCCACAACTATCTAGTACAATAATTATGCTCAGTGGTAATTCTATTGGTATGAAGGGTTATGGTCATTTCATGAAAGCTAGAACTGCAGGGGTAGGGGGATTGACTAGTAAAGTAGCCTTATTGTACTATGTAGATTGCCAGCAACTTGTTTATACTGTTAATCAAAATGGACATACTTCACTCCATCTGGAATACTGGCAACTAAACTAGCCCTACATACTATTTACATAGTTGAAGTGGCCATACTTCTGACTGGGGCAATGCATGTCAGAGTATACTGTTACTAGTAGTGCTTTATTTCTGGATTTAACAATGACAACCAGAGTATACCAAAAACCACTGTATGAGCCTCAATAGCCATGCTACAGTTCTAGATGGGGTATGGCAGCTTGGGTAGACTCATTCTTAATGTAAGTCACTGTTGCCAACACAGAAGGGGTGGTGGTTGACCCAATATACGTCTCAGTTAAATATGTAATAGCAGTCACCCTACTTCATGCAGAGCAAAAAGAACACTTAGCATATACTTAGCATGATACTTTTTCACAGGCAAGTAAGTCACAATAATCATACAGCTGGAATAATGGTGCCCTTTACAAACTACATATTGCAAGCAAGTTAGTCACAGTTATCATAAAGCAGGTATGATGGTATCCTTAGCACACTAATCTTTTACAGACAAGTTAGTCACATGCAATAATCATACAGCTGAAATGTCCTACATATCACAGGGGAGTTAGTCACAGTACTCATTAAGCAAGTATGATGGTATCCTCAGCACACTAACCTTTTACAGGCAAGTTAGTTACAGTTATCATACAGCTAGAATAAAGGTGTCCTTAACAAACTGCATATCACAGGGGAGTTAGTTACAGTACTCATGATAGGGGTCCTGGGCACACTACTCTTTTCTAGGCGAGTTACTCACAATAATCACGTGGATGGAATAACAGTGTCCTCTAACAAACTGCATATTTCAGGGGAGTTAGTAACAGTACTAATGAAGTAAGTATGATGGTGTCCTTGGCACACTACTCTTTTACAGAAGAGTTAGTCACAGTCATCATACGGCTTGAATGACGGTGTCCTTCAACAAACTGCATACTACAGGAGAGTTAGTGACAGTACTCACGAAGCAGGTATGAGCGGGTTCTTAGCACACTACTCTTTTACAGGCGAGTTAGTCACAGTAATCATACGGCTGGAATAATGGTGTCCTTCATCACAACTGCATATTACAGTCGAGTTAGTCGCAGAACTCATGAAGCAGGTATGATGGGGTCCTGACTCCTTAGCACACTACTCTGTTACAGGCAAGTTAGTCACAGCACTCACAGTGACTGTGTCCTTGGCATACAGTACTACTCTTTTACAAGTGAGTTAGTTACAGGACTTAGTCCATTGAGTAGGAATGGAGTTCATGCCATTCTTGTCTTCTACAGGGAAGCTAGCCACAGTAATGGCACAACGAGAAACATGGTGTTCTTTACAGTATACTAATCTTTTACAACAGGGAGGGGGGGTTGTCACAGTAATCACTGAGCAGGAATAATACTTAGGGTTAAATCACCAAAACAATACTGAATCAGTTTGCAAAAGAAAATGTGGCAACAACATGTGAACAGTTGTTCCATATGAAGTGAATCTCACCTGACCAAACAGGCTATAAACATCCTTGAAGTGGTAGATGCTTTCACTTACAAAGAAGTGATAAACCAGTTGTGCAAACTGACAACTTTTTAGGGTACAGTCAGATGGTCACATTAACAAAATCCTTCAATTACTACTTAACTTGCAATCATTTGCCAAATACAACAATTCTGATTACGGCAAGGAATTGAATATGGTCCCAAAAGTTTAGGGAGGTTCAAAGCTAGGGGAATGGAACAATGGCAATTAAAAGAAATGCAACTGTAGCCTAGGGGAATAGAACAATTGCAATTAAAAGAAATGCAGCTGTAGCCTAGGGGAATAGAACAATGGCAATTAAAAGAAATGCAACTGTAGCCTAGGGGAATGGAACAATGGCAATTAAAAGAAATGCAACTGTAGCCTAGGGGAATAGAACAATGGCAATTAAAAGAAATGCAACTGTAGCCTAGGGGAATAGAACAATGGCAATTAAAAGATATGCAGCTGTAGCCTAGGGGAACAGAACAATGGCAATTAAAAGAAATGGTACTATAACTATGATATTACAGGATATACAAGGTACAAGTATATTAACATAATGATTGAATGTTTTAACAAATTTCAGGAGAGGATATTTTCTGTTTTTCTATTTTATTTTAATGTCTTCTACAAAACACTGGTAGCACCATTAAGTGGCATCAGGGATTATGGCAGGTGGCATTAAAGGTGTTTATTGGGGTTGAAGGCCACAACTATGAGAGTTTCAGAGATATTATGAAACCTTATTTCCATACTCAAATTGGTAGACTGACGACCCCATGGAGCTGAACACTGCTCAGTTGCTTTACAACACATCAGTATTTAAACATGGACAAACAGATTCTGATTGGGAGTACTGTCAAGAATGTTGGTAAAATAAATGCACTGAAATTCAAAGTGTTTCATTCCCAAGAATAAGTAATCTTCTCCCACAATATTCTTTACAAACACTGAAAAAGGAACACACAAAGACCAACTTAAATCCAACAACAACCGCGGTAGTTGGAACAGTCCATTTGTTGAACAGGTGAGGTAAGTAGGAGCGTAATAGATTCCAACAACCTATTATAGGCCTGTTACCATGGTGCCTGCAAGTAGGACAGTGTGTTTAAAATTGTTAAATAAAAGCACCTTCGTTTTCAGAGCACGCAATAAGCATGCCTCACAAAGAATAAATGTACACAGGAAAATATATTATGCGCATAATTATGGCATGCAAACCTCCTTCTCAAATATCCTTCCTCTATGCTGTCTTATACGAAAGTCAGAATTTTTAATTTTTTTTTTTCTGTAATGCTCTTAGTTTTTACTTTTGTTGACTGTAAAACAAAATCTGAATCAATTTATCAAGTTTAATTTGATTTACGTAGACAGACATACAGATATCATGCAAAGCACATCATCCATAGGAGGATATCTTGTGACCTTTGCTACAGTATGCTTAACTTTTCTTAAAGGTCAAAGGTCATGCAGCAAGGCACTCTTTCCTTTAAAAAGGAGAAATGCAGTATGATGGCAAATAATAAAAGGTTGTAGAGGTAAGACTTGCTAAAGGCTACAAACTTTGCATTCACTGGTTGGATAGATACTTCTTTACTACAAAAAAGTGCAGTGATGGATGAATATGACTGATTGACTATTGGCAAAATTATGAAAGATGAGCTGTGGCTTTTTCATGCCAAAATTTTCAATTGCTTATTTGCATGAGAGGTGACTATATGGGTGGGGGAGTGCATTGCTTATGTGTACAGTATATGAGAATCTCTCTGAAAGCTTTGAAAGAAAGCAAAGTCTTTGTAAAGACATTTATATTACCAACACAATCTGACTCGTCTTTGTTGAGAGTGCGGTTTTCACCACACTCACACATAAATGAAGAGACGTCACCCATATCGTGGTCTATGCACTTATCACCTGGACCAGAGCACACATTGGAGTTCTCGCACGTCTTATCTTTAGCAGCATAGAAGTGTATTGAGAATAGGTATGATCAAGAGAATGATGCAGAAAATGCAAGATATGAATAAGGGGAAATAAAAATCTAAAATATACATATTGCAAAGGTTGGAAAAGAACTTGGTACATCCCCTTTTTGGCATACAAAGGAATAACGCAAAGCTTTTTTTGACTTACTGATGAATTTGGTTTTGCCTTCAATTTTACAAAATGACAGACATCCCTCACGGGAAAGTTCTTCGTCTTTTCAACCATCTTAGTTTGGGATTAGACAAATAATTTTAACTTCGCATTCCAATTTTTAATGATGAGACAAACATGCTCAGGTCAAAATTGTCTGTTTCACAATACCAAATTAAAAAAACAAAATTCATGCCCAGTCACAGGTTTTGCATTATTACTCCGTACACCAAAGAAGGGACGGGCTGTACAACCCAGTTTTCACAGCTTCTTTCTGTGCTGAGATAGAACATACTGAAATTTGTTTGCACTAATCAGAGAGAAAGGTGAAAGAGAAGAACACCAGATGTAATCTTGATCTTGTAGTAACCTGATTACACGCCTTTCTGTTTTTCTTTGCTTTTCCTGAAGCCACTTCAACTTCTTGAAGAGCCTGATCCTTCTCTTTGTTATAGAATACAATAGCTATCGCAGCCCACTTCTCAAAAAACGCTTTGCATGAAATGGTTTTTTCTAAATTCATCTTACATTTTTTTATGAAAACAGAGGCATTGCCTCAAACATGGTGGCTTTGTGACCTAGCTAAAACAGTCTCTTGTTACACCACGGGTTTTTTGTGCAAGTTTTCCATTAAATAAAGCAAAGAAGTTTTAACAGAGAGAGCATGCTACAAGGAATTAAAAGGACCAATGGTCAATATATTTCAACCTCTGTGATAAAAACATTCGAGAAATAATACTTAAATATGTCCCCTGAATATGAATCTGAGAAATGTGTGGTTATTTACAAACAATTTAAAGTGAAAATGCAGTCAACTTCATTCCCTGTTACATGAGCCTGAGAAATTGTGTGAAGGTTATTTTCGAAGAAATAACAAGTACTATCTCTCTTAAGTTCATTTTAAAGTAACAATGTAGTCACCCCAATTTGAATTAACATGCCCTGGTATACTAATTCATGAATGGTTCCTTTCAATTATGTGACAGTATTTTTGTTCCCGAATTGCTAAATTCATGCAGAGTAACTCCATGGATTTTATAGTACTATTCATATGTACTATTTTTATATTTTAAAGCATCATGACTGATACCAGTAACCAGAATAAGACGATGTTTATTAGATTTAGGTTATGTTGTAAGATTATGATGGGGTGACTGCTAATTCCCTTTAACACTGATCCTCTGAAACACTGACCACCAAACTCAGTTAATATATAAGTCAAGGGTAATGCACCGAAGATGGATAAGAGGGTACCCCTGGTTTGGACATGCATGATGGTGAATTAAGAAGAGGGATGAATCCCTCCATCTTTCACCCAAGAAGGGTGGTAGCTTTACCAACACAGTCAGAATGGTCCTCATTGTGGGTACGATTTTCCCCGCAGAAACACATGAAAGAAATGTAGTGGTTTTCACAACTGTCCCCTGGACCACTGCAGACTTTGGAGTTATCACACGTTTTATCTTTAACGAGTGGAAAGAAATTTGCTCAGAGATCGTTTTGACAGAGGATGCAGACAGATAATGATAAAAGGAAAAAGGAGGAAAGAAAACTGGAAAGGCAAAAGATACATAAAATGATTTGGTTTAGATAATACCAGATGTGCAAAAGAAGAAATACATGTATCTTTACTTAAACATTCCAAAATCAGGTGACCCAATTAATATCCTACTCATTTTCCCTTAAGCACACCTCCCCTGGTGATTAAAATTTATCACAATGTTTTCATCTGCACCCATATACTGACATACTCAAATGATATATTTTGTGGACCTTTTAGTAAACACCACACTAGCTGGGTATGTGTAATCACAGAAAAAATAATTTGGTATTGATAAGACTTCTTATCCCTCTACTGTGGCTTAATTGGTTTTGCAGCCCTTTCCTGACTAATAGATTCACCTCAGCAAATTTTTGTGGAACTCAAAAACCGAACCAAGTCTCAATCTACCTCAATTCACTAAATTAACTCTCCCTCCCCTCCATGAACTTCTGTTTATTCCAAAAGACTGAATACTATCCACTAAATTTACTCTCAATGCCAATCACCTCCAGGTCCAGTCTCAGAAGCCAACTTCCAGCCTCTATCCACCTAACTGAACCCCTCCCCTATCTGTACTTTCAGTTCATTCCAAAAATAATCCATTTCCTGTTATCCCCCTTATATAGCTTACCGCTAGTCCATTCCAAGCAACCCAGGAACCACAGTATCCTATCTTGACAAACAAATAGAAAAAAAGGTACAATCCTTTGTAAAACAATACCTGTACAATGCATCAATCATCTCCCTTCACCCACCCTTCCCCCCACCAACACAATTAAATCTGCTATTACCACATCTGTCAAAACCATTTTCATCCTGCTGTAAAGGACTAAGGATTTTCATAGGGTATTTCACAATTTTGCAGTCAAGTTGCTGTGACCTGGATCAGTGGCTCGCAAACTTTTTCCACCACACCCTACTTTTTGGTAACTTACGAAAATGCAAATGCTAATCAAACTGAACAGAAATGAGAACACCTAACAAGTTCAAAATTTATGGTCGGAAAAACTCCAGAAGGAATGCAAACAATTTTACTGACCCTTTCGAAATTCAAGAAGTCCAAAATTTGGGTCCCAAGCCCTAACTGTAGTTTGAGAAGCACTCCTGTTGATGAAATTAGCAGTCAGTAAACTTTCCGGATAGAAGCCCATAGAACAGAATACCACCCATACCACAAGCTCACCAAACCCCAGCCCCTTTGCATATGTCACACATCGCAAACTTTCAGAAAAACTCTCAACCCAAAAAGGGCATTAAGTCCCTGTCGTATTCTGTTATGAACAGTACTCACCTATACATATATCACCTTTTTTGAAGGAAAAATGTAAGTTACAATGGCATTCTTCGAAGACTGTGTCATTACCGATGCATTTACCCTGAGCACCACACTGGATGTTGTCACAGGTTTTTACTAAATGGAAAAAATATAAGCAACATAAAATTAGACAACAGACAGCAAGATATTGCTATTTTCCTGGTCCCCCTCCTCCCCCATGTCCATTTACTCCTGTCCACTCACCCTTCCTACCATTATCACCTTCCTTTGGGGAGGTTACCGCTTCTTCATCAAAGAGATGCGAAGCAGGATTTTATGTACATAGGGGTAATGGTGTTATACTGTAGTTGATACAATCTCTCAGAGAACAAAGCGCACACACCTGCTTCCTGTGAACCTTATATGTGACAACGCAACGCTAGTCTCCCGCTAGCATCACTCCCAAACCCTTCTTCTCCAAGGTAAAGGAGAGGCTGAGGCCAGGTCAGCTTACAACAGAAGTCATTTAGACATTGCACAAATTTAAAACAGGAAAAAAGTATCACTTAATCACCTGGTTTACCCACTAGTTGAGAACCCCATTTCTGTACTGTAAATAACTCTATTCTGTATTTCACAGAGATTAAACACAGATGACATCTCACAATCAACCCTTTAAAATAATTTTCAAACTTTGAGCCTGTCATAAACAAAACCAATCACAACACTATTTACAAAATACGAATGAATGCAACATGAAGCAATGTTCTAATAAATTTCTCCCCTAGGCAGATCATCTACCATCCTAGCCCACTGAGGTTAAGCTACAGACTTTGGAGTACTGAGCATACACTCAAGGCAGACAGAACTACAGTACATGTACAGTACATACAGTATCCTTAGAGTATCGCCAACAGTTGACAATCTTGCTACACCTACTGCATGTATGGGGCATGAGTAGCAGCAATATGGGGTGATTTGCATGGTACGCTTAGCCTCACTCTTTCAATCTAACATTACTGCAGCCTAGGTTAGAGCCCCCTAATGTTGCACTATTTGCATTATATCTACTACACATAC
>JAAAJZ020049561.1:0-10067 GCA_010015985.2 Actinopyga echinites
AACCTGTTGGAGCTCAGGGCTGCCTGTCAGCCCTTGTCAGGGAACTCGACCATCTGTCCGGCAAATGCTGGCAACACGTACCCGCCCCTTCCGTTTACTTGATTATATACATGTATACAGCTTGAGATAAAACTTCCTCTTCGAGAAATTTCTGAATTTTTGCACGCATCAGCAAGGTATGAACATGGAACGAGATATTGATGGCTTAGTAGAAATGTTTGTTAGTCCTACAATTTGTTACTAGCTTACACTTTAGCTATAGGGCAAGAACCATGGGTTCAGATCTGTCATAAAAAGTAGAAAGGAAGTGTGTCTGGTGAGCCCAGCATGTGCAAGTCGTGCGGCGTTGCGAAGCGATCGACGTAGGGTCTAACAAGGCGGTCCTCGAACATTTTGAAAATCAGACGGCGGCAAATGCGATTAGCACTAGTCACCATGATATGCCGATGAAATAAAGAAAATAAGAAGTGACGCGTTCAATACCAACAAAAAAGTGCTGGGAACACTGAGGCACAGTTTACCATATTACCGACGCTGGTAATTCATGTCGGGTGGGGACCTATCCCGCAGTCTCCTCCAGGAATGTGCCCATCTTTTCAGCCAAATGAAGTGCAGGGTCTTAAATCAAGGCCGTAGTCAGAAAATTAAATTATACTTTTTCATTTTAAGGGCAAGAACAGTTACGATTCCAGGGCGGTAACCCAAATAAGGTTAGAAAATCATAGCTCTGTAATCTTTAGACAATCCTACAGTTACTTTGCAGTTACTCCGATACTTCATCAACCCTATGACTTGCCAATGTAACAGGGCGCTGGTATATGTTTCCCTGATATACCATGGTCATGGTCTGGCGATAACATGAACGCTGCTACTGAAATTTTCGAAAACAATGAGCCCCGGTTCCAAAAATTACTCTCCGTCTAAAACTTAAAGGGTGTCCGTAACAACAATAATGCTCAAGTAGGGTCGGGAGGATTTTTCCTTCCCTTGAAAAACTAAAGTTTTGAACGAAATGCTGTATCATTTTGGCCACGCTGACTCGACGAGTACCGTTTAAGCTGAACCCTGCCGTATCTAAGTGAGTTGAAGTTAGACCAGCAGCTCTTCTCGGACTAAACTGTTTTATAAAGGTGAACGGGATTCAGGACTTTTTGCAAATGCTCAAGAAAGGTCATAGTATATAAAGGGAATACGTCGTCATATTTTTCGTGGGAGGCGTAAGGCCTACCAAAAATTAACAGCCTCGTAGGAGAACTTGAATATTTCGAGTGAAGTAGGACTCCACTTAGTACGGCATTTTTACTAACTGTAACGTAATTTTATGTGCTGCACGTGCGCAATATTTTGAAGAGCTCTGAGATAACTCCATCTTTAAACTCTGAAATTGTTGTCTACCAGAATGACGACGTATCAACTTAAGTTCCTCCCAAAGTCTTGGGAACATTCTTTAACACAGACACTGGCTTATTCTTTGGGGTTAGGCATTGAACCACTTTCTACAACTTCCCTCATGGATACGTTCTGACAATGCTTAAAATCTGTTACGGTATCATTTTGAGCAGAATGCAGAAAAATTCAAAACATGAAATTTCAATTCTAAATAACTACGGTTCTTACAGAAGATGCGATTTTATGAGCTCGGTGTCGTTGATGATAATTTTTAAAACACGCCTAATGGCTTATCCCCTGTACGACAGCTGGTCGTATTAACAGTGGACGAATGCTTCTTGAAAAGACCTTCTCTCTAAACCCCGAGAAGCCCATTTGTTCTCCTCTCCTCTCGACTCAAAAAGGCCCTTGAACAAAGCCCGTCGTCTTAGCGACCATGAACACCGAGGGCCACAAACTACCCCCTCCGTTTACTAATCCTCTTGGGGAACAATAGCCTCTTCTGGACCGTACTTACCTGCAAACGTTACGTACACACATACTGGTGTTTCACTTGCGTGTCAGCACGACTGATCGGGAAGCAGGCCTAGCCCAACTAAACTGGGATTTTATCAATTAATTGCACAAATCCAAACGGATTATTTAACAGGATAAATAGTTTTGGTACTCTTAAACGAGATGTGGTGCTTTTGGTGGATTTACTGTTCTTTTGGATAATCTTTGAATCGTGTAAAGAGGACACGAGTTGTTAGTGTTTTACCGATCGATATTTCAAAATGGATTCTTACCGCTATGTGCTAATATAGAGAAAAGAGAGGTGTGTTCGTTCCTCGTACTGGATAGGTTGTAAAAAGATTTTATACCTCCTGCGGAATATCAACGGAAACTACAGAATTCACGCTCTTTTTGGCGTTATAGTCTTCAGAAAACAGGAGTGCATATCACGAATCATTACGAAATTACCTTTCGGTAAAATATCATGTTGAACGAACGCTTCCCACAATGATGGGAAATTGCAAAACGGTACAGTCATTTCCAATCAAAGTTTGCTTTATTCTTAAAGAAAGGTCAATTTGGTTAAAATTTGAGAAGCTTTCACAATGAGTGACGGCGGGGCCTACATAGAGAAGGACCCTAATTTTACGAATCCCCACTATGTTCCAGTGACGAAGGAAACCTTGGAGGAAGCAAAAAGTAAATACCTCAACAATAAGAGGCGGAAACAACAGCTCAAAGATGGGAGAACTCTCAGCAAAATCAGTTTCTTCTCCAACTTGGAAGACTTGGAGGAAGAGGAATCTGGAACTTTGGTTCCAAACCCGTCCATGGAACAGGGGAAACCTCTGCCCGATGATCTCGGTCCATTCCCACAGAGACTTCTGGGGAAACCGGTAGACGAAATAGACAGAGCCCGTAAAACAGATCAAGTGAGTATCCTAATTTAGATGTTTTCGGTCCGATGATCAAGGTTCCAAACATGAATGAAGAATTCAGTCATGAGCGAAAGCGTGATTTGGAAATCTAGTATGGGGTTCAAACCCTGCAATTTAGAGCATTCAATGCCCTCAAATGACAACTCGGTCATTTCACAACACTAAAACGGCTTAGTACAACTTAAAGGCTTGAAAAGGGGCCTCGGTTAAGCCAATTACCCTTGTCTACGTAAGTGCTCAAAAAAGGGAAAAGAGGGCAAGTTGTATGTCTTTGCTATCATACATTTTCGTATTTTTTCATTCATTATTACCTGATAGATTTGTTGGTCTAATGATCTTATGCATATACGGTGAGCGGTATTATGGGAAACTGGAGATGGAACATTAATAGGCCTATGCTACTGCAAAACTTTCCATGCTTCGTATTCGGGATAATAATGCTTTGTACCGTACCTCTTTTACGATAACCTTAAATTTGATAAATTTACAGAACTGTCAATTCCAAGTACAACATATAACATGAATGTCTTTGAACTGTTACACCCACCCCATCCTCCTCTACGTCCCTGATTGATACATATGCACACACTTGAGCGTCACGCACACTTGTTTGAATCTGATTAATTAAAGAAGGTAGCTATTTGGCCAAGAAGGAACAATTATAAATAAATTATAAAATAAACAATCCCCTTGTGACAATTTAATGAAGTTAGAAAGCTTGAATGTTTGGGCACTTGAAGGGAAAATTTGAATTAGACCGATGTTAAACTAACTTTCAATTAGGTTCCAGTAAGCAAGTACGCTCAAAGAAATGCCACCTGAAAGTCATTTTCTTCTTCATGGAGGACAAAATATACTGAAACAGGAGTTTGCAAAAAAAAAAAAAAAAAAAAAGAGTTAAATACGAACTTACTAGTAAATGTTCTTGGTGAAATAATTTGCTTCTGCAGTACCGATAATATGTCATGATAATTTTCTTAAGGTTAGCAGTTGGATATATTCTAGTATATACATGTGTCATAGGACTCTTGCCAATGGCAAAGAAAATCCCCACGTAACAATAAGCATTTTAATCTCCTTTCAAAGATTTAAGTCTAAACTGAACATGTATGCCGTTTCAATACTTTGAATGGCATACGCCACATGGTACAAATCGATAAAAGTAAATAAAACAAAATATACCGTACCTGCCATTAAAAACAAGTGTTTTTTTTTTAATTTGGCTTTCACTTTTAGTTTATAAGAACTTTTAGCTTTACAATTTTAAAACATGAAATTTCAGTAACCCGCGGCTACACAAAATGATATAGATCACAATGAGCATCCGAAATATCTCGGTAAAATTAGACTAATCCTTACGCTTTTCGTTTTTGAATCAATATTTATTTTTCTTGGTCTTTGTTTTTAATGTCCATATGTTTCTATTAGATGGTATGATTACTCTTGTGCATTGCAAAACGACTGTTATAAACTGCTTCCTACCATAAAGCCAACATATCGAGGCTGATATCGTGGGTGTGCTTATGTTTACCGTATATAGCGGTCTTGGTTTCTGGGCTGGAGGTACTGTAGGGCGGTTGAGATACAATAAGAGTGTAGCTGCATTTCACTTCCCTGTAACCGGTTTCTTATTCAGAATAAAATGTTAGTAAATTTTTTAGGAGAACGATTCAGCTTACACCTAAACTCTTAACCCACCTCAGTGAAATTTAACCAGAATTATGATGATGGATTATTCATCCGTTTCTGGTTGAAAATAACCAAGAATTCCTGGTTAGATTAAACTAGTAAAATGTTGATTTTTGATCAGGGTTTTAACAAGATGTTAATTCAACCAGGTAAATGTTCATTTTGATTAGGATTTCCTTGTTATTTTGAACCAGGAAACGTTTGGCTACTCCGTTACCACGATCCTAGTTTAATCTAACCAGGTTGTTTTTAGAGTGTACAATACTTTTCATGCGTTTTGCGCATTTTTTCTTAAGAAAGTTCCAAAGGACAAAATTCGAAAGATAATATTAATAACTATGTGTTTTCCAATCATACACTATGTCACTTTATACCCAAGTTGAAAGCAACGGTTACGTTCGCTCTAAAAAGTTACTGGTTAATAATATAAAAAGTCTAGTGCAAAGAAATGACTTGAAATAAGTTGTTTTGAAGTCTAAACATAGCCTGCTTAGCCTATATGAGATGGCGTTTGCGTCACATCCAACCTGATTATGTCGTAATACGTCTTAGACCCACAGCCTACTGTTGTTCCTGAATGTAACATCCCGCCCTTTTGTGGCCAGTCGCTTTGCGAACAAAGTTTAAATCGATCGCAAAACTTTTCCAATATCGATTGACCTCAAAGACAGCTTCACTTTCTTGGTTTTCCCCTTAAATGGTAGAACCCAAAAGAGTCTTTATAATTATTTTAATTTATTTTAATTATTCTTTTCGTGATTAATGTAAATGAACCAGTTTACAAAATAATGTAGAAGATTACCTGAATGTTATTATACGTGACAACGCAAGAAGTAGTATGAAAGAAGTACGAATCCAATAATGGTAGATTCCTTGAACCAACTACGTCAGCTAATATGCATACGAATTGACTGGCCAATCAATAACACTGGTTGGTAAAATACAAGGAGATAGAGGCAATAGACACCATTATATATTAATGTCATTGCAATGAGCCACATATTGACCGAGTACAAGTACTGCAACTTATCTAAGGCCTACCGTACTGTACGCGTCTGTACGTTATGAGTGCAGTTAAGGGGTGACGTAAACATGGAGGCTGATGGAGTTACAGTAGTTTACTGAAAATTATCCTGTTTTGTAGTCTCGCAGACGTGATTATCAGGTGGTTTGAATCAAGCTATGAAAAACAATCCTAGTACTGTATGATGGACCGGGGGCCTAGCTTAATTCTCCAATAACCCGTTCCCCTTTAACCCTTCCCACCGCCAAACAGCCTTTTAATAAATAAGCCAGTTCAGAGTTGTAACTGCGCATGTGCAGTCTCTTCAGGTCATAGGGCAAAGGGGTATAGAACGCAGTCATAAGTCACGCGCTGTGTATAGGTCTGTGCATTGTGCGCTATGCGTTGCTAGTATAGTTTACTCATTGGAAGAACGCGTACCTTTATAACCTTTGACCTTAGAACAAAACGGTAACTCTGAACTTTCTTATTGCCCTAATGACCTATCAAGAGAAGAACCTAACTACTGTTACTCACAAACAGCACCCATATCGTAGGAAAAACACGTGGCGAAGTACAGAATTTCAACTTTAAGTAAGTTCTCTGAGCTTTACGATGTCTTCATAGTTCGAAAAAGGTTTTCCGTGATTATTTACCATTGCAAAGCAAAAACAGACAAGGTGAATAACAGAAAGTATGTACAGTAGTGTGCCATCTTAGACGGTAAATACACGTTCTTACTTAATCATAATAGGCTGTAACAATTTAACTGTTGTACCGGTGTGTTTATTGGGATTCAGAATTTCTTACCTGTGTTCATTGCTTTACGTGAATAAACCTTTCCCATTTTCTCTCCCATTACCAGACGTTTATCGTTGTGGCCAAACGGTTCGGGAGTACCAACATCCTTCGATTTTCCAACTCAGATGCCCTTGGGTGCTTCTCTCCGTTAAATCCTGTACGAAGAGTCATGCTCAAAGTTCTTTCTCACCAATATCCTTTTCTTAGATACATTTTGCTTTGTGCTGTTTTTTTATTTGTTTCGTTCAACATCAGGTGGTGTCTTTTCAGCATATCAAGAGGCAGATAGGGCTTAGTCCCGTTTCATTATTCTCTTTAGGAGCAGGGGAAGTCTCTTGCGCTAAATTCCAGAATCTGTCACTGGAAATGATTTGTAAATAAGATTAAATGAAACAAGAGGCAATTTATAGATTTTCAAGAAAGAAAAGTTACATCAAATCAAAGTTCCGCTATACAGTACTTGGGTGTATGTGTGATTGTTACGGTAGTTGCGCTTTTGTCTAACCTTCGTTCATAAGGAATAATAAAAATTTGCAAAAGAAATCTTCTTAAAAAATATTTAAAAAAAAATAAAAATAAAAATAAAAAAATAAAAAAAATTACAAAGGTAATCTTCTTAATGTTGTAATACTTAATTGCATTTATTTTATGTGAGTAAATAAGGTTTATGCCATACAAACTACACTGAAAAATTTACAAATTAAAATTTTACAAAAGTCATCTTCTTAATGTTGTAATATTTAATTGCATTTACTTTATGTGAGTAAATACGGTTTGGGCATACAAAACTACATTGTTAAATACGCATCCTTTCTTGCAAATACAAGTGATTCTGAGATCCACGGCTTCCCAATTGCCTTCCTTAACCTTGCCGCACAGTTTTCGATATCTTAGTCATTGCAACAATTCTTGTCAACTGCATCTTTATGGCAATAGACCAACCGGTCACTACGTATTATTTGGACATAGACCCACGTATAAAAACTCCGCCAACCATACAGCCGCCTTCGTAAGTTTGTTTGTTTTTCAAACTAAATTTTCATTTTCTTGATACAGCACTAAAAGCTTCATTGATGTATATATCAATATTCAAACAGCTCTCTCTCTCTCTCCGATAGGCTACACAAGCTTTACTGTCCTTATTATCCGTGTGTAATCTAAAGTGGTCACATGACTTCTCCGCAGCAGTATTTTCACTGTTTTCCCTCTATATGTTACATACCTCGCCAAAGAACTTAACCTAATTCTTTTCGTCTTTATCATGTTTTTTATCTTTTTCACTTCTAATTATTTGTCAATATCTCTTCTGGAGGTTGTAATAATTAATCTACTTCGTATTTTCTTATTTTCTTACAGGAGGCTACATTTAGACATAGCGGAGTAAGTACATTCATTTTTCCTCAAAATACTCTACTTGTCACAAACACAGCTGACTACGACATTCACATTATGACCGTGACATTCTCAAGTCTCCCATCTTAGCCAAAGGTGATGTCACGATCTTCGCATATTACCAATTAACTTGGTAGTCATCGCCCCGTTCATCAGATACCGTACCAACACTGTACTAAAATACAATTTCTTCGCAGTATTACCCGCCAACTGGTACAGCTAGTCTTTCAATACGTCATGTTTTACTTTCGGTAAACCGTAAATTTTCGACATCAACGCTAATTGTAAGTTCAATATAACCCGCAAAACTACGATGTAATGTAAAGATATAAAGGCGTTTAAAGAGTGGTTCCTCCACTTAAATGGTCAAATAAAATATTATGTTTTCTTGAACAAGATCCTATGCACTTGATTCAACTTTCAGCTCAGTTACTTTTTTTCCTCATTTTAGATACACATTCACAGCAATATACGTATTGGAAATGATCGTTAAAATGGTTTCCAGAGGTTTTATCTTACACAAGTTCTCGTATCTGAGGGATCCCTGGAACTGGTTGGATTTTGTTGTTATAGTACTTGCGTAAGTATGTTGTTTTATGTAAAAGAATTGATACAACCTCCCGCCCCCCCCCACGAAGTGGGGTGCCAAGGCCCCTACTCTTCCTTTGTAGATTATTTCAACACAACACACAGTTCAGAAAACCAATTTTCTAGTAGTCCAAGAATGCATTCTCAAAATTCTTGTATGGTCCGCCTGGTCCCTATGTACCCATATACTGAACACTATCAATTATGTCAGAATTATTTCAAAGTAGAGTAATCTATTTCCCATGCTCCGGTTGATCGCAGTTTTGTGAAGAAAGATAAAAAAGATAAAATTTAAAGAAATGTGAAAAAGATAAAATTTCTAAAGTCCCTTTTTCACTTGATCATTGTGAAATTTGGTACACTCGAAACAGCTTCACTTTTGACTTGGTATTATAGCCTGTACGTTCCAGTATATTTTGTATGGTGTATGAGACACATACCTTTGACAATGTCAGACTTTAAGTACCACTGCATAGATGAAAATACAGCAATTGCGTTTGTCACTTGACATGATCATTCTACAAATTTCGGCCGAATCAACAATAACTCTTTGAAAGGTCATAACAAATGAATTACAGTAATGAAGAATATTCAACTTTCTCCTACTTACAGCTTTGTCACGTTTGCTCTTCAATTTGCCCAAGTCGATGCAGGAAATTTTGCAGTTATTCGTTCTTTCCGGGTTCTTCGAGCTCTAAAGACAATTTCAATCGTCCCTGGTATGTTATTTTTATATTTTTATTGCATACAGATATGTTCAACACTTTAAACCTTTTTAACGTTTTTCGAAGTTATTCATTCAGAAATTTCATCGTCTAGAA
This sequence comes from Actinopyga echinites, assembly GCA_010015985.2. NCBI lineage: Eukaryota > Metazoa > Echinodermata > Holothuroidea > Aspidochirotida > Holothuriidae > Actinopyga > Actinopyga echinites. The sequence goes on from JAAAJZ020049561.1 coordinate 9,117, forward strand.
AATATAGATATTTTTGACGAATTTACCTTTTTTGAATTGAACATGTATTCTAATGATTTTGGACCATTCATACCCTTCTTTATTTAAGAATTTCGTACGTTTAAACTTCTTCAAAAATCTATCGAAGTTAAGTGATAGGTCAGATTGAGGAGGCAGCTAAACTAGGAAGTACAGTATGTGGGTGAAGAGTGTAATTGGCCAACTTTTCTACTACCATTTTTGAAGTATTAAACTAAATTTACAGTGTCTTAATGTGCTTATGTGGCTGCACCTACTTTTCCTTGTTGATTCTGTAGCCATGTATGCCTGTGTGGCAAAGTAGACTACTGTATGTGAAAAAGTTTCAAGTTTTTAAAGCACTAACCACACTACACACGAGATTGCTGATACACTTCAGATAACATATTTTTGATGCAATTATTTATTCCTTACTCAGGTCTGAAGTCGATCATAAATGCTCTCGTTGGCTCGATGAAGATGCTTTTCGAAGTGATTCTGCTCACATTCTTCGTTCTTTTAATATTTTCACTCCTCGCACTTCAACTATTTATGGGCACTCTTCTTCAAAAATGCGTCTTGAACCTCGATATCACAGAGTTAAACGAAACCGAACAGTACTGGTACGAACACACACAAAACTCAAGTAAGTATTCCTATCGGTGGAAAGTGTACATCTAATGGCATTGGCTGATTAGGAATTTCTAGAAAGTGAGGCCAAGGAAGATCAAGAGTCAATTTTGGCCATATACCAAATTTTCATCCATTTTTAAGTTTGGTACGTATCTAAATCAAAATTTCATAGAAGTGGCTTTGTTACAGTCGCCCCTGCTATCGACTCTGAAAGTTCACAGATCATAAAGTATTCTTTTATTTGTAGGAGAAACACGATGCAAGTAGGAAATGTCATAAATATTATGAAAGTTTCAATTTAAAAATCAATTACAATTCCAC
>JAAAJZ020049671.1:0-10065 GCA_010015985.2 Actinopyga echinites
GAGGTTGTACGCCGGACATGTCTGGCGTACAACCAGGATTTTTGGCGTACATTTTGGCGTACAAAGTCCGTCACCCCCCAATCACCAACACAAATTGCCGCCCTCAATTGGTGTACAAAAGCTACACAAACTGGCATACACCAGGATATCCGTCTACAGACATCCGGTGTACAAAAAAGTCACATTCCAGTCAGGTCATTCACAGAATAACTTGGGACAGTCCTTTGAATTGATTTCACCAATGCTTAATACCGGAGATTGACTGTATACTGTAAACTTGGACCTAAAATTGGACCATCCTTTGATCAGCAGTTACACACATTAAAATCAACAAATGTAAATGACCTATTTGTAACACAACTTGTAAATCCAATCACCTCACACCTAATAACTTTGGTAAATATGTACCAGGCAAAGTTGTCATAAAGATACACCTTGACAATTATTGCTACAACCTATGCACCTTCAATCTCACAAACATAAAATTAACATAGCAACATAAAAAAAAAGACACATTTTGGTTCAACTGCAATAACTATTTCCTATGTACACCCTGTTTCCCTACATCCCATTCCTATCTTCAAAACTGGGCAAACCACCCTTTCGCACTTAGTTTGTGGAAAGCCAGCTACTTCCCTTTTGCAGGAAATTATTAATGCAAATACAATGAAACTTCACTTGTGACCACATGAGATAGTACTTTTTGGGTGATAATGGAACTAATTAAGTAAACAATAATTTTATAAATCAACTTTTTGCTTTAATGGGTAGTAAACATGGTGCTCATACCATTCATTCATCTACTACGTAAAGGAAATTACATTTAATTGACACATGCTATAATGTTAATGCACCCTTTCCTAATTCCTGTCTTCCTGTGTTGCTGTGTACACAGCTTCAGTGAGAAGATTCAGAAGACCCATGTTAATTTATGAACCTTGGGCCTGTTCCACAAAGAGTTCGCACGATCTTAAGTTTGATTCATAGTACCTAGGTCAACAGTAAATCATACTTAAGATTGAACGTAACTCTTTGTGGAACGGGCCCCTGAACTTACAGTTTGTACTTATCTTGACTTGGGGTATTTCAAGTGGGATAAAAAGATAAGCACAGCTGGTGGCAATCCCAATAATATCAGAAATTTAACAGTCTATAAAGAGAAAATTTCACACCTGAATTATTTATTTTTTAGCTAGAACTAAGCACCACAAAAGAAAATAGATTCTTAACCAGCTAAGCTATGTGCAACACAAGCAGCAATTTTACTAGAAAATAAAATAAAAGGGAATTTCTCTCATTCCATTTCTTACTTCTTCTTTCATACAACTGGCTTATTCACTTTCCTAAAAAGTGCACAACATTCCTCCACAGAAACAAGCCTTCTTTTCGGAATCTACACACTGACTGCAGCATTCTCCTGTATTAATGCCAACAGTTTTCATAAACGCAAAAGGTTACACACATTCACCAGAGTATGGTGTTTCCTTCCAGAGTATTAAAGTTAGCCCCATTTGATAAAACAATGCTGAAGCTTGGCAAAAGCAAAAGAAAAGTTGGCTAGGTACTGTACCTGGTCTGCCCAAGGGCGCTTCAGTCCTGCACACAACCAACTTTATCTGATGGGCAACCGGTTTTAATGGCAAGCCTTGATGCCAAGTGGGAGCAAAAAAGGAGTACCCAGAATTAAACCCATGTGCCCCAAGTGGGATTCGTACCCATGCACTTGTAAAATACACTGGTGCATAGGAGTGCAAACCTCTCTGCCACCCACATACCTTGAAGCTTGGCAGTCCACTCAATCCTATAAAACAACAGCACCTCTTTCAACTTCAAGGTTTCATTCCATTGAATAAAGAGATAGGGTTAAGATCAGTACAGTAATCTTTTTGATTAGGCAACTTGTCTGGAATATGGACAATTCATTTTATAATGACACAAAGACACCAGCACTTAAGATGTCTGCAAAATATGCACCAAATAAGGGATGAATAAAGAAATCAACTAAATCATACCTCAAACTTAAATTAATACATAAAATAATTTCTACTTTTCAGCAATGGCAATGATGAAAATGAAAATTTTACTGGAAAAGAGTTGGAAATGCTTGCCAGTTCAAGCAATACACTGACCACCCCAAATGATTTCAATTCCCCCAGCATACTTTACTTTAAGCCCCTTCCCCTCTAAGCACCCCCACAGAGTAGTATCATTCTCCCAAAGTCATTTCTCTCACCTAATACAGCCTGTCAAAACTTTCCAGAGAATGCTGTACTCTGTGCAGCTTGCCATAATTTGACAATGCTTGGCAATGTACAGTACAGTTCAACTCAGTGTGATATGCTGATGACCAGTTAGCTCATAAGCTGTAAGTACAATCTGAATGTGACTTGCTTTTGTATCAGTTGAAGTACTGTGACAAATCCCTGATTTAGCTGTCCACTGCATAAATGAATTTTGGGGTGATGAGTAAATGGCTTTAATTATGTAGGTCAAAGGTCAAAAGTTTCTACATAATTAAACAACAGTGGGGTTCTTTTGAGTCTAATCACGACAGCATGATTGTTGCAACATACAGGGTGGTTGCAACATACAGGATGGTTACAACATACAGGATGGTTGCAACATACACCACAGTTGCCAACATACACCACGGTTGCAACATGTCAATGCAGACATAACATCAACTTGATCATCACCTTCTTGAAACTCTGTCAACTGCAAAATTATTAGCTACTGGCTTTTCATCTTGTCCTCAACTTTCCAAAATCCTAGTGAGTAACGAAGTCGGATAAAGAGAATGTCCTTCCCCATCTGCAACCAGCTAAAGATGGGAATTATTTTCGAGCCTGGAGAAAACACAGAAAGGTCAAAGCTTTTAGACATGTAACAAAACAACCTCCATTTATAAGTGCAATTACAAATTTACCTAAATTTCTTTCTGTCTTGTAGGAGAAAGGATTACCTTGAACTGACATGGTCAAGGAAACTGATGCTGATTTACAACTTAACAAATGATGCCCTACAAACAAAGTTAGATATTTTGGACCCATGCTTGAGTACTACTTGTTCATGACACATTAGTTTTTAGATAAGGAGGAATAATATGTAAGTTCTATTTGTTACCCATGGCTTTATACAAGATAAAATAACTAAATTCTGTGTAGCCACCAATTTCAGGTTTTAAGTCTCTACATTTTTCCACAATTTACCAGACTGACTATCATCAATCATTTGTTTATCAAAAATTTTTCAAATATTGTTAGAGTTAATTGTAAGAGTTAATTGTCATTCCCTGATATTTCATGTTTCCCAAAATTACCTCACTTTTAGAGAATGTTCAACCACATGTGACAACCACAAAATTATCCAAAATTAACCTAAAAATTGGTTACAACAAAAACTGTAAGTACTTACCATCTATTTCCTGCCAGTTTACAGCTACTTCTCCCATTGGAATGTTTAGATACTGTGCTATGTATAATAACTCTACATCAAATGCCCTGGGGAAAAATTAAAAAGAGACGCAAAAATATTCAGTTCAAAATAACAGTCTGTAAAACCTGCTAAGTGCAAACCCTAGATCTCCATCAATGCTTATTTTTTGTTTTCAGAAAATATTTCAGAAGGAACATTTTTACACTTTAAACTAGGTCAAACCAACAAAAGTACATGACCACTGGCTTTTTGGTTTTGTGAAGAGGAGTAGCCATTACTTCTTGGAAGTCTCAAAAGAGCAGAAAATGCAGCAGCCAGATAAAAGCATGAATACCTTCATAACTGCATCAGCACTTGCTTCAGAGTCACCCTTGAATGGTGAAATGAACCAATTTTAAATCATTCTGCTTCTCTGAAAGTATCTTCAAGGCTTTCCTACATTAATGTGTGTATTCAACAGCCTGGGGAATTCAAAGGGGGGGGGGGATTTGCCATTTGCTTGGGGACATGAGGCCACAGGCAATGACTTGCCTACGGTCCTACAGCCTACTACTCCTACTATTAACAAATACAATGACAACTCAGTCATCCTACATCCCAGAAGTCCTACAGCTCATTGGCTCTTCTGTTAAAACTTATAAAACCCCACTGACTGTAGGATGAATGTGGGACTACAAAGCTGTAACTGCCACAGGCAATTTAAAAATTACCCCAAAGCTGCGTTTACTTGGTGTGCAGATCCTAGATTGCGGAACCCAAGAGGTGGAATGCAGAAAGGATCCTCGTGCCCAATAAACACCCCAGCGGATTTTTCCGCATTCAGTAATTGTAAAACCAGCCTTTCAGTTCCAGTAAACGATGTTCTACTGCCTGAGCGAGATAGCACCTGTAGTCACCAATCCATGCGCGGAACGCGGAAAGGATTCGACATTGTGAATTCGTTCCGCATTCCGCATTCACCTGGAGTTCCGTGTGCCAGTAAACAGTTTCACTGAAAAAGCACAAGAGAATTCTTTCCACAATCCCTGTGTGTCTATTCCGCAATCTGCTTGCCAAGTAAAAACAGCTTAAAAATGGGATATGAAATAGGCATGTGGTGGTGGGACATATCACTCTGAGACCTCACACTGCCCAAAGGTCATAGTCAAAACCATCACTGCAACATAAAGAGCCCTTCACTCTTTCATTAAAACTTAGCTCTTTTGAAAGGACATGGGGTGGTGGCAGGGGAAAGGTGGGTGGGTGTAGGGAGGATGTTATGTTTTGGTAACACTACCATACAATTGAACCTGGGCAACTGTACAAGAACCTTAGAGGAGTTAGCCTCACTGATGTTGCAGAAACTTCAACTCACCATCGATTGACATGCATGTTTGAAAATAAAACAGCAGCAGCGTTGCGTGTGAGCAGCTTAAATCCACACTGTGTGTCCTTTATTGACCTTACACAGAGAGACCACACAAAAAAGTGGAATCCATACATGAGAATGGTACGGAAAACAGAGCGCTGTAATGAAGAAAGGAACCAAATTTTGTCCATTACATACTAAACATCCACAGCTCTCAGATTTTTCATTTTGACAAAGAAACTGTACAAGAACAAATACTAAGATGCTGAAACCATTGTGTTAACAAAACCTATATAAACAGTATTTACAATTTGTTTGTACAAAAACTTGTAATTTAGCCATAGTCATGGACAAAAACAATTACAAATGAAGATTTTAAGATGTTTAATATGAGGTACAACGAATTTTCGGACGATGGGTCAAGACCAAAACACTTCATAATAACTTTTAAATAACAACATCTCACCAATATATTACACCTTCAACTGGTTCCAAAATGAAATAAGAGCTTCTGCAATTACTATCAACAATTTAAAGCCCTTTTCAAACAATCTCACCTTGGCAACAGACTCATCCTGTAGATGGGCTCTAGATCCACAGACTACGGCTCTTGAATCCTGTACATTATATTGGTGGAAAAAGACAATTTTTATGTCCATGAAAGGATCGATTTTTCACTTCTACAGTAGGATCAAGGTGCCACTGGGGGAGGGGGACAGAGGAAGACAAACATAGACTTGTTAAGTCAGCATATCATCGACTAGATGCAACAAACAATTCAATTTTCTACAAAGCTGAAACATCAGTCCCGAGGTTAACCATCATAGTTGAATTAAACAAAATCCATTAATTCATGTAGATTGTAACTGAAGGAATATGACACCAATCGATCTGACTCAACTTATACTTACAACTTTTCAGTCTGTGAATTTAGCTGAAAGGTGAATCATGTGCTGAACCGCATATATAGAAGTGGGCTTAACAGTCTTTTATCAGACTAGCATGTGACTTTGTACTGAAAACTGTAACAAAGCAATAACAAAGGGAACTTGGTGGTAAAAGGAATGCTAAAGAAGAAAAGAATTCAGAATTTGAGTCTTACCTCATTAGTATTTATTTTCTTAAGGCACTCTTCTAGTTTTGGCAGATCCGTAAACTCAGTTGCACCATCTGCATCTGCAAACAGTAAAGCCTGCCCTCTAGCACTAAACATGCCAAGTCGTACTGCTCCACCCTTGCCACGATTCTTGGTTAGTTTTAGCACCCTCACATACTCAGTTGTGTACTTTTGTGAGTACTTTAAGGCAACCTTTCCAATAAAAAAAAAATAAAGATTAGAAAAAATTTGTGATTTTGTAAAATATTTTTTTACTGTTTCTGTTGTATCACACTGCTAAACTGAATTTCGATAATTAGAACCTTACAAAAGCAAAATACTGAACAACACTTTCATTACCACAAGTAATAAAATATGGGGCACAATTTACATACTATGGCCAAAACAAGGGCCAAGTAGGGAAGAGTGTCCACAAAATCTTCTATCCAAGAGCATGATTGATCACAAGCTAGGGCATCATCATATTCACATTCACACATAAACAAACACAAATAAAAGGCTGGAATTTAACAGACATCATGGTAGCCATGGCACCCACATGTTTGGCAGTAGCCTGGAACCCAACAAAAGTAGAAACTATTCATGGTCACATTTGCCTTTTTGCCCTTCCTTGCAACATTCACAATTTTATTATAACGTATCCAAGGTTCCTGCACTTCATGAAAAATTAAATTCCATGACTTTTCCATGACTTTTTCATGACCAATTCACAAAGATTCCATGACTATCAGCTTGTTCTTGGGTGTAAAATTTTAAGGAAAAGATCCCTTTGCACAATCACTTGAGGGGAGGTTATACAACCTTTTCAAAATTTCATGACTTTTCCATGACTTCCAATCGCTTTAACAAAATTCCATGACTTTTCCAGGCCTGGAAAGTAAAAATACAATTTCATGACTTTTCCATGACTTTTCCAGGTCACGGGAACCCTGAATTACAGCGGTTGAGCGCCTTCATCAAAAATTTCTATCCACATGTCGGGCCCACAAAAGGGCCAATTTTGCCCGAAAAAGAGTGAGTTTTCTGCCCAGATGGGGGGGGTACAGCCCGATCCAGCTCTTTCCCCAGTCACCTACCCTTACGTGAATAACTGAGAGGCAGATGTCATGGAACAGCTTTTCTCTAGATGCATCTGGCACTTTTCACTGCACTCGCCATCCTACACAAATTTCAGTTCAAGAATCATCAACTCAAGTCATACTGGACAAGAAAAATATTTGCTTTTTTTTCAGAAAACTTGGCCTTTTTCGGGAAAATTCTTGGCAACAAAATTGCCAAAATGTTGGGCAAGAGTGCTCATCATCCCCCATCTCCCACCCCTAAGCTTCCACACACCCCTATGAAAGTGATCCCATGTGCTTAAATGAGAATAGGATAAGGATCCTACAGGAGCAGTATTCCAGGTTAGAAGAAAAGTTGGCCCTTTGGCAAACTTGTGGTACTGTAAGAAATTGTCAAAATTTTGAGCAAATGTGCTCATCCTTTTTGGCCCCCCTTACAAAATTTATAAAAAAAATTGTACTGACCTATATACATCATGGCCTGCCCCCAAATAACTCACCCCTTCTGAAGAATATGTTCTTCAGAAGGGGTGATGTATTGGGGGCAGGACGGCAGGTACAGTATACATGCTTCCCCTTTGAATTACTCAATCTATGGTCTACATACCCTGTGATCCTGGTGATTCCTGTACTGGTGTTGGTTGGGTATCCAGCAAAGACTGCATGGACAAGCCGCTTGTGTCCATGGAAGCTGCAGAAAAGGAATCAAGAGAAATATTGCACTTATGAGCACCACAGAAAAACCTGTGTCCCCAGACCCCCACACAAAAAATGGTGTGTATTGCTAAGTTAATTCAGACCTGCCAATCTGTTTGTCACCAAGGTGGGGAAATTTTGCAGTTTTGTACAAAAAATAGGGAGATTCAATGAAACATCTGGAACTAAACATTTTGCAACTGAAATCTGACCCACACTGAATCTTTATCACCACGTCACATGAACATGTAAGCTGTACGGGAGGTACTCGCATAACGTAAAGTTGTAATTACGTAGCAAGTTGTGTAGTAATTTGGCCACTTTGGGTAGCAAATTGCGATGAGATACTGGATAAATTATTCCCTACTAAGCCTATGTGTTGTGTACATTTTTATTCAAGTTCACTGGACTGGGCCTCCATTCTGGAGTGGAGGTGCAGTCGCGTTCGTAGTGAAGAGGACATGTCCACTGTGGCTCCTTTCTGGAGTGGAGGCACAGTCGCAGTCATGAGGCCCTTGGAATGCTGGTTCACACCATCTTGCCAATAAACTACCATTTCCTGTTTACTATCTTCTCTGCTTCCAAGCACAATTGATTATTTATTGAAGCATGCCCACAACCTTTTGTGTGACTGGAACTATCATGGCATTAAGCTCAAAGGCAAATAAACTCTGTGTGGCACTTTTGAATGGTCAAGGTGGAAGAATAAACTTGATCTGGTTTTAGAAAACCAGGTAGGTACTTGAGAGCCAAATTCCATTCTGGAGTGGAGGCGCAGTTGCAGTCGTGGTGAGGTCTAGAGGAATTACATAGCCTACAGTACAGTCACACTCACAGTTGTAGTAGGACAGCAACCGCCACCAGGTGTTTCGGTGGGAAAGCTTTTGAGGCAGGGTATTCTGCAGTTGTACCTTCAAATATATACACAGGCCCAGCTATGCCTGTGCCGACTCAAAAGTCTTAAAATAGCCTATGTTACTTTATTCCAAATATTAACGATCGCTGTTGATAGGATGACCAAAATCTCGTAGCCTCTATTTTCTAGTAAGAGATGTACTGTAGGCCTAATTCCTGAATACATTATGGTACATTCCTATAGAAAATAATGAAAGTGGAAATTAAATAGGCCTAAATGCCCAAATCCTGGAAGCACCATGCAGGATTTTCTCTAGCCTGTGAGTTTGACTGTAAAAACTGCCAAATTGCCACTAGGCAATATGGTAAACTCCACTTGATTACCAGTTCAACATTTCCATGCATTGACTATTCAATACCTCAACTAGGCCTACAGAATTTAAGGTCTGGATTTTGTGCTTGCAAGATTCTGTCAAATACAGATTTTATTGAAAATATGTTGGGGAAACTAACCATGGTGCCACTGCTAGTGCCAGTGGTGTAGCATTTTAGATGACTCATGGAACAGCTATGCAGTTTCACTTCTCTTGACTACCTCTGCAGCTCTCTACACAATCAGGCAACACATGAACACCGCGATAGCGCTTTTGCAAAACACAACTTTCACAAGTTAAAATACACGTACCTGTGCATCGTAAAGTTTTGAACGACGTGCCCAAAACTAATGCATATTCATTAGAAAATGGCTGTTCTTTGTCAACTTCTTCAATTTCATCAAATGATTTCGGTGAAATTTGTATTGAATGAGGGCCTTTTGCGCTAAAATTTCAAACGTCATGTCATTAAAGCAAAGCAGCTCTTCTGAGGGGGTGAATGAGGGCTACGCAAATTCATGCATTGATCTAAATTCTCTCAAACTCACACAATGAATTTGGGAGCACCGAGGAGTAAAGGTGTAGGCACATTCACACACGTTGCTACTAAGGCCGTTGCGTGTAACAAACATACACTAATGCTTCAGCCTTACTCAACGCAAGCAAGTCGGATGGTTATTTACATTTACATTTACAAAACCGACATTTTGTGGGCTCTAAATTCGTCCAAGTAAGCCCAATAAGCCTAAACATTGAAACTTACCCGCTAGAACGTTGAAAATGTCCTGAGACATCTTGATTTGGGAAAGAAATGAAACCTCAAAGAATTCTAAGACTGGACATCAAAGGGCGGCTGGAAAATTTTGTATGAGCAAGGATATGAATATTCAAATAAAGTCTTTTTTAGACGGAAGCCTTTAATGACCATTGCTATGATTTGTAAATTTATTACGCGTACATAATAAAGCGACTCGAAACGTCACAAGCTGCAACATGGCTGCCTCCGGATATAAGAATCTATAAGACGCTGTTTCATTTATTTGGATGCAAACATTTAATCTCGCCTACTTTAATATGACCTTTTGTCCATCTGAACGCTGTAACCAGGGTTGGGAAGTAACGAGTTACAAGTAACGCCGTTACTGTAACGAGTTACTTTTGTGTAACGAAGTCACGTAA
>JAAAJZ020049779.1:0-10060 GCA_010015985.2 Actinopyga echinites
GGTGGGGGGCGGGGGGGGGGGAATTTCTTTGCTGCTAAATTGTAAATCTTGATAGTACAATTCTCATACAAAATCTTCTCAGCCCTATGGAAAGCTTGATTACTATCCGAAAGCCACTTTGTTCTGAAATTTGTGAACACAGACGCTTAATGTGCCAACCTTTCCAGTGTTATGTATAACTTGGTCTAAACAGTGCGACGTTAAAAACTCAAATGCACCATTAGGTAAAAGTTGTCATATACCAATATCTCTCAGTTTCCTGTAATATTTTTCAAGTATTTTTAAGTATGGTTATTACAGTCTTAAAGAATCACTAAAATGTTAAGGAATTACACAAAAAACGTACCTTTTATTCCGATTTTGTCCGAGAATTTACTGCAACAGTAACTCACACGGTACTTAGGTTCCATACATCTTCTTGAAATTTCGTGCACAGCATTGTAACTTAGTCACGTCACAGCAGCTTATGGGTAAGGATGCGATCGCTTAATCAAGTCCCACGAAGTACAAAGTCTGCTAAATTATCAAAAAGTAAATATGGTACTGAGCCTGAACCTCAAATTTTAAACAGAGTCGCACTAGTTTCGATAGTCTACGCATTACAAAAATAATTGAAATTCGGAGACATCTAGATTAGGCTGCACTAACTAGAGTGAAGGGATACTCATATGTAATAGTCCCTCTAAGAAGTCGAGTTGAAGATGTTTAGGTTTCCTGGTTAAGATTAAGTGGATTTGTACCAGAAGCAAAGTTCTTCAAACATGTTTTTGGGAGTACTTCTTAATTTAGCTTCACGCAGCGTGCCGTCGGTGTTTTCTGTTGCTTTTGTTGGTTTTCATATTAATTGTAACTTTTAAGAATTAAGTTGGTTAATAAAACCCAAACGCGAGAAGAAAAGGCCTATTGGTTTAAATTACAATGATGAAAAGTGTGTATGGGATGCAAAATTTTATTACGAGCAAGAACAATGTTTTACGTTTTACATAAATATTAGTTGAGGACTATTAAAGAGAGGGGTAGAACAATTAAGAGCCCTGGGCTTAAACCTTGAACGAAGTGTAAATTTCTGAGTACGTCGGCTTTCGGACAATAACATGCAACATGTAGAGATACATTTCTACTAAACCCAGCTTCTGAACTTTGTAGATCCCTGGAACCTAAATATGACCCTAAAATAAGTCTGACTGAAACGTCGGAGTTATCAGTTAATTTCATTTACCTCCAGCCCTACTCAAGCCGAGGAAGAAAAAGTCTGAGGTCTTGTGAAAACTGGTTAAAGTCAGAAGTTAAGCTGCAGAACGTACAGCCTTTCTACCTAAGCCATTGCGTTGCAATTAAATTGCCTGCTTCAAGTCTGAACAAAAATGGACTCTTCTCACACTCCGATTTCATCAGATCAGTTAATTTTCCAGCAAAATTATACTTAAAGGAAAAATGCAGATACCCCAAGTTGAATGAGTCTACCCCGTATCCTAATTCATAAATGGTTCTATTTAATCCTTTGGCAACATTTTGGTAACTGAAATGATGAGTTTTGCGTATATGTTTGTTCTCAAACATCATGAAAAATGCTTGCAAGAATGAAAGGAGAATTGGAAGATTTTGATGATTCTTTTTTTAAATAAACTTGAGGCGACAGCTTATTCCCTTAAAGCTTGGAAAGTTGACTACCAAGATTCCCTTACCACTAGTATGTTTACAATTTCGGTACAGACCAGTTTTCATCAAATTAAACTGTCAGATATTTATGTATCGTGCCACGTAAAGTTTTTGTAAGATAATTTAGGAACATAATAAGATGAAACAAAAGTGTACGGTATAAAAAGGAGAAAGGAGGACTAAACGCTGCTCCTAATTATGTTATATGGAAATGGAACAGTGATATCAGAATGCGACATAAGAGTTACAGGGTTTAACTCGAAGGTTACCGGTATGCATAGGAATAAGGAACTGTCACTATATTACATCAGGAAACTGGACGACAGCTCTCTGATTACATAAACTTTGGCGAGAGGGTAAACTAAGCAAGTTTCGTAAAAGGCATTCTGGATTTAATCGTTTGGTTACATGTAGTCCTATTTGTACAAAGTCTCAAAGTTCGTTGTAGTGATCTGTAATCTTGGTGCTGATGACGCAGGAAAACCTGGCAGCTACTCTATAGAGACAGTGTAACGTATTTTGGTGTAGTTCGTTACCTACTGGATTCCAAATAAAGGAGAGGTCACTCGTTAAATTATTTCCCTGTCTAACTCCTGGTGAAGTTATTTACAATGTAACTGACAGGATCCCTGTGGTTACATAAGAAGTATATCAATAAAGCTAGCAGGGGAGCTATCCCAGTTTCTGACAGTCTTTGACAGGAAACTGAAATTATAGCAGTCAGTCCTGGCAAATTGTTCACAAGTGAAGGGTATGAATCAGGGCCGGACTAAGCGTGTGGGGGACCCGAGGCACGAAATTGTGTGGGGGCCCTAAAGTACAGCTTATGAACACTTGAACACAGTACCGGAACCAGGTCCGTAAGCAGAATTGGAGAACAGGGGGACAAAACCAAACGGGGGGTGGCTTGTCAGTTTTAACGGTTTAGGGGATTTCATGTAGCCCATGCACAAATCATGAGACTGATGGTTCATACGTAACCAACTGCAGTTTGTTAGTGGATAAGTCAAAGGTGGTGGGGTCATAGGGGAGCGGTATTGAAAAATGTTTGCTCATTTTATGGGACTTAGATGCAAAATGGTGCAACATTTTCCTTCTTTTTGATGCCTTAAAGGACTCACTTTTTCCTTGACTGCATGATAACCTGGCCCCAAATGCCCGCCCCCTTGGTTACGGGCCTGACCGGAACACCCACGGTATATATTATTCCCAAACGGACAGGGTTTTTTTTTTTTTTTTTTATTTCATAGGAAGAGCGCCGTGAAGCATGGAGCTATTGTATCAACTGGAGTGGCAATGGCACGTGCAGAATTGAAGTAAGGTGAACTGTTACCCCACACTGTTATATGTACGCGTTGTTCGCATGATTGCCTAAAATGCTTAATGTTTCAAACAGGTTGACGACCTAAAAGAGGATGTTCTCTTTGGTTGATGGTCGGCGGTTGGAAGATTTAAACTTATTTTAATGTTATCTTTGGCTCATTAAAATTATTTTCCACTGTAAAAACGCCCAAACTTCTTCTTAATGATTGTGGTTATGGTAGGAACTTAATGCACAATATGGGACATTAGTTTGGTCTCCATGCTCACTTCAGCTGTGTATACGGCCCTAAGTGTAGCATTGTAGGGCTTTGGCCGTCACCAGTTAAGCGAAGAATATACAGTGGTATGAACGGTACTGGAGAATGAGATCATAACTTATTTTTCCCGTTATTCACCTGTGAAGTATCATCAGTATCGTTAAGAGTCAAGAAGACCCTGTTCTTAACTGAAAATATATGTTTTATTGAAAATGGATGTTTTTAACGCCCGAATGTGTGCCCCTAATCTCAAACGTGGAGTGATCGAGGGAAGGCAAATGTAGATACTTTCAGCACGTGATAGTTATGGTTCTGTTGAATTACGTTTTTAATGTATAAGATATATTTCCTTAATTCCTGGTGAATGTTCTTCAGTGGCAGCTGCAATTTTATAGATCTTTCTCTTACATGGAAATGCCCTTCTTTTGTCGTTTTATTTTGGGGCAAGGAGGGTATTCTTGTCTTCTCGTTGGAATATAGAGGCGGGTTCGATTCTGTGAAATTAGTATTTCTACACCGTCTCCCGACTTTCTTATTTCCAGCAAAAGACGCATATTCTTATCACAACCAGTGAAGAAAATAAAAACAGTCACGGCATACGAAATTTCCGTCCTGAGGAAAAAATAAGTTAGTTGATTACTTTCAGATGTACCGAAGTTAGCTATAAGATCCGCCATGTTTACAACTAGAACGTTCAGATCGCAATAAATCTCCGGGATTGTTGATTTTAGTCTATTTTTGGAAATCCTTTTATCGACTAAGATCATACGAAAACGTCTACTTACAGGTATACAAATATTATCTATGAAAATGCCGGTACGGTTGCTGAGTTCAATGCCGATCAGTGGGTACATTCACTATGCAGTGGTAGCATCCATTATGCCTATGGAAGGTTCCTTGGATAAGTTAATGTTGTATTCCACGGTCAATTCCACATAGGTTTCCGTAAAGTGGCACTCAAAATTAGAACTTCGGAGATAATAATGTGATGTTTTCTGGCTGACTTATCGCGAAACTTAAAGAAATACGAGGGTACAAACACAAACACAAGAAGATAGAGGGAAATGCTGTATGACAAAAGTTATATTAACAAGACTGAAAAAACTGAGTCAAAGGAGAATATGAATAAATACTTTACGGATTTAATCAAAAAAGAGCTTTGCGATATTCCAGTGACAAAAAGTTGCAGCAAAATATGCATGTGAACAGGCATATGACGAGATACTGTATTTTCACTTGTCCCGAGGTACTACTTAATTTACGTTCTTAAGAAATTTTGCTTATCTCGTAAGTCAAGCAACTTATAAGATGATTCTCAATTTATATTTAATTCAAGTTCTTTACTAACGTTTACAAAAATGAGAGCAAGTCCACCTTGCAAAGATTTGATTTTTCGTTGATTGAATGAAAATATCTGTCTTTTTCCACATAAGGTAATTTCGGAATAAGATGGCGTTTAGTGATCACTATCTCTGTTACATTTGTGTTTCTCAAACGGGTACTCAACTCTGCAACCCCGCAATAAACTGCAAATACTCCAAAATGAAAATGTACATTCTGAAAGATGAGGTTTTCGTGTGAGCTACGTTATTCATATTCAATTGTTAAATGTTTCACTGTAACTACTTTTACTAGCCCTACAGACAATGTTAGTTTGAAACTATTTGTGGATGTATACCTAAAGGCGTGTGTTGCTGACTAATTGGATGTGTAAAAAGTGGATATTTTTATGTTGGGAATGACAATGGCATCTTAATCGCATGTTGAACTCGGAAGACAATTTTTAAAAGAAAATTTAAAGGGATATAATACAGCTGAGGTATTTCTTTACATTGCTGACATATATGTAGGGAGTATTTGATAACCTTTTTCGCTGCACGCTACGTATGGCACAGGTATGTACTCGATCAAGGGTGCAAAATATTCAAACATCAAGCATCAAATTTCAAGGACAAGCGTTATATTCAATTACGATGAAATGGGTAACAGATGCAAGAGTGATAAGGAACGAAAAGTCTTCAAAAGCAATCTTGAGATGGTAAAAAAGTTTTTAGCTGAGGTTTAGAGGTGCCATACTGAGATTGGCTTCCTCCACATGCGGCCCTTGAAAATACACTGCATAATGTCCTCAGGACAGGGTTTGTAACACTGTAATGAACATCAGATTTCTCTACGTCACGAAAATCTGTTTGGCATTTATTAAACAGATCATTCAAGAGTGCAAAAATGTTTCAAGGTAAATGTCTCAAAAGTGAAATACATGGTTAAATGAGTACCTTTACATTACTGGATTACCTTGATTTGTGCAGCTTCACTAGAGCGTTGATAGAAACAATTTAAAAAGGATGACCGATTTATACCAACGCCTTTTCACTGGTATCAAAAACTCTTTAGGGCTCTGCAGCATTTCATATCATTTTCAACAGCTCACATTAGAGTGCAGGATCGTGGAAAAGTCCCAAAAGAAAGAAAGGCAGGCAAACCCTCCCAAAATGTTCAACATCAAAGAAGCTGTTAACACGTTTATGTGGGAGACAATTATCGCAAACGCTTTGGCACTTGGCGGCAAAATTTTGCACCATGCTTCAAATCGTTTGACCCTATGGGTGTCCAGGCAAGTTTGAAAGTGGTACTTCGCCAGAAATTGCCGATACTATGCATTGAAGAAAATGTCTAGGAGAGGAGGGATAAAGTAGAATTTACCGTCTAAAGTCACTCCTGCTCCTTCATTTTAAGCATCGAAAATTATAATTTTAATAACTCGATGATTAGGTTGATTCTAATTAACGTCAAATCAATAAAATAATAACCAAAAATGGTTTGTAAGTGTTGAAGGGAGTAAACAGAGAGCACGAACAAATAGTTGCTGTCCAAGTGAAGATTATGTCATCGAGTGAAATTTGTGATTCTAGGGGTTACCTTACCAGCTCTGTGACCTATAGGCGATTGGTCTTTGGATTAACGGTATTGTCTCGTATTGCTAAAAATGTAATTGCTTTTGCAGTATTAGCCATTAAAAAAAGCATGTTATTACTACTATAGTACCGTTCACTACTTAAACAAAGTGACTGTCATATTGGTGGAGACTTTGAGGCGTCGATTTGATTTTGTGAGGGTGTGTGCGTGTAAGTGTGAGAAGGGGTGTACTTAAATTTAATTTTTAGAGATACTTAGCGCTTAGACAGTGGCTGATACAGACTTTGTGTGACGGTGAGGGGCGAAGGATGGGATCAAAGGAGTGTTGCACCCGAAAGGGACGAGTGCGGGAGCGAAAGGGTTTATCCGAGATTCTTAATAGCGGTTACACCTAAAGGGCGTAAGTCGCATTCCTCTGACAAAATTTTGTTGCCGGAGGGACTGGACTTTTGATGCAGATAGGAAATACCATGTTCATTTTTTCAAGTATTTCCATTCACTACAGATGACTGATGTGTTGGAACTGAATGTTTAATATTAAGTGCGGAAGTCTGAATTGATATCATAGTTTCACAAAGTAGCTTTAGGAAGACAAAATCCGTTTACAGTGGCCCAAATACAGATTGATGATAGGAACCTCTTAATAGCAAGGGTGCGTGAAACGTGCCCATGAAAATCTCGTTTTGGAGAATTTGAGAACAATTTTAGTTGCTACCGTTAGCATCAATGGGTGAAAGGTCTCTTGCGCCTCTTGAGTCAGTCTGTATGAGTCAACCACTTCTTACGTGTAAGATGTGTAAATATGGGTCGCAAAAGTACAGTTTGAAGCAATGTCGGCAAGAACTGACTAAGAATATTAGTGGCTCATAAAATCCTACGGGTGGGGGATCTCCTGCTGTTGTCACTCAAACCCGC
The DNA here is from genome assembly GCA_010015985.2 of Actinopyga echinites. Taxonomy (NCBI): domain Eukaryota; kingdom Metazoa; phylum Echinodermata; class Holothuroidea; order Aspidochirotida; family Holothuriidae; genus Actinopyga; species Actinopyga echinites. The sequence goes on from JAAAJZ020049779.1 coordinate 7,071, forward strand.
CGCTGTTCAGATGAATCAAAATGGCGCCAAAGCTGTCAATTTTTCTGAGAGCGATCAACGTTTCAAAGTTTTTATGATTGCTGTAAAAATATTAAGACATTCTCAAATCATAAGTTCTAATTAGTTTAACATAACATGGTTTTGTAAAGTTGATACAAGCTTGAGTATCTGACCTACTTCCAAAACAATTAAAATGCTATTATGGCTGCTCATATATCGACTTGACTCAATGGCAAAAAAAAAAAATTTTAAGACAAAGAACATCGTGGATACATTTATCTCTTAAAACTATACCAAAATACGGTATACATTGAAATGAAATTAAACTTCTCATCAATGTTAATGTTGTTGTTTAAGCAAGTTAACAACTAGAGAATCAGAAGGAAGAGAGGCCGACATTACAGGAATGAGTCCTCTAAAATAACTTTTTGCAGCATTGTTCTTTGAATTTTGATTTTGAGCCTTTTCCGACAGGAGTGGAAACACCCCACTCTTTCCTCAAATCCTAGATCCACCATGGCATGTTACCCACACTTTTGTCAGGCAGAATTGCAATAAAACATTTCCGTCCTGAGAAGTGAAGTTTATAAAGAGTACAACACGAAATTTTCCTTCACTCAATAAACTTGTCTAAAATTGCTTTAGGATGTAGCTATTTTGATTACTCTCAATTATGCAGGAGTATCGTTTGCCTACTGCTAGCAATTTTGATAAAAGAAATCTGAGGGACCAGGCTGTATACCTGTGGTTTCAGGTGACCTTATTTTAGGGCTCCAGATTTAAAAAGTGGGGTCAAATTATGTACCCCGTGGTGGGGGCATCAGCCTGCGTTCCATAAAATCGACTCCCATGAAGAAGTTCATGAATGTGTTGAATAGACTTTTGGAAGCAATGTAAACGATTTGATTAGAGCTAGTCCCATAGGTTGTTACAGTAAATATGCAATGGTAAGTTTATTTAATTTGTCCAGCACTGATCGCAAAGAATGTTGTGAATTACAGTCCGAAATTCCTTAGTAAACTCATGGATTATTACGCTACTTACTTTTATAATTTTCATCAATAGGTAATCAACCTCTGTTAATAACTGTTGCAGGAATTTCGAGGTTTATTAATGGTTAGCTGATAATTTAAATTGTTAATGAAACGGCCATCATTCCGGTAACAAGAATACTTTGCTTTAAAACGTAGCTACGGAACCCAGACACTGATTTTGGTACCAGACATAAACGGAATACTGGTATAAATTTACCTTAGTTTGTAAATCGCAATTATCACTTCCATCTCTAAGTCCCAGAACTGAATATACTATAGTCGGGAAAACGGAACGAGAACGTGGTAGTAGTAGTAGTTGAGTGATATCGATATTGTAATATAACATATGGTAAGTAACAACATACAATTATGGCTTACATGAGTAAGGCATTTTACGGCGCTTGATAATACATAATTACATGCGAGTTTTCGTCACATAAAGCATATATTGTTGGCTGTTTTTCGATTGTGATAACTGCTGGAAACGTTTCAAAAATACGTTCCAAAAAATAAATAATTAAAATTAAAATATTGAAATCACTTACCACGTACAAAACTGTAAATCTCTACAAATAATATACCCGCCGCTTCTAAAATGCTCGAACACTAAATCTTCAAACGTTTGGACTCAACATGGGATAAAGACCTTTATGCGATAGATGATGATCGTACATCAACACTCCATGAACTCAGAAGACAGTAATAACTCAAGTGGGGAACGTCAAAAGCTCCCTTGATTCTTTTAAAATGAAGAAATTTGAAATTTGACCGATGTGTAGATTTTCAGCTATAGCTGGATTGTGTCGGATGATAAAGAGAGAAGATTGGATTGATGGCAACAAAAGACATTACGGTTTTGGAACTATGAATATCTTAGTATTTGGACAGATTTTATACGAATCTGTTTTGAAAAGTTTGTCCAAGGGGTCTTTGCAATTTCATTTGGATGTTAGGTCTGAGCTTATAATTAAGGGTATTTGGTTACACTGCCCGTCTGGCAATTTAATCAATGTTATTTCGTTTTGGTGAAACGGCATATATATTCGAAAAATACTTTGTATATTTTAACATGTACATCGTTTTAACAGTTTCTGCATATCATAGCTTTAGTTTACAACATTTCTTGCATGTTTACATGATCGTATAATTTATCTACGGTTGTTTGTTTTAGTATGTGGTCGTATGTGTTTTGTATATCATCGCATGCAATTAGTACATGATCGTGTTTTATGAGTACATTACTCAAAGGGAAACATTCTGGCGCACATAGAGATTGCCAAAAGGCTAGCGAAGTATGGCACACAGGAAGGACGAAATAACATGATAATCGTACGTGTTATAGCATATGTTCAACCAGTGGGAGAGAGGGCGAGGATGATTCAAAGCATACCTTTGAGTCAGTAGCGCAACTAGCGGGGGCAGGAGGCGGTCGCCCCTTGGGTCCCTTCTCAGACCAAGTTCTCCCCTTCTGAAGTGGCGATGATCTTATTTCACCCTTATTCGGCTGAAGTGAAAGGGGCCATGCTTTCTCTAATCTTAATTCAGTTTCACTATTGAGATGTCCCAAAAATTATTTATTTCGACACGCTCAACCCGTCCTACTACCATAGATTAGAGCTCTATACACAACATACGGAAAGGACTCTACAGGAATCCGGTGTAGGATTTGTCCAAATACATAACATGAATAGGACCCTAAGGGGCAAAAGTGTACACCAAGATGCAACAATACAAAAATCGTCAGAGGTCCTTCCTTACTCAGCTGATTAAGTAAGGCGGGGGGGGGGCTGACACTGATCTTTATTCAAAAATTGCTCAGTTGTACTATTGAATAATGGGCGTTTTAGAAATGCAACTATGTTGACGCACTTAGCATGCAGCCATCACACGAACTTGTCCTATAACTGTACAATAAGCCTTCTACGTGTAGGAAAGCTTATGCAGATTTCTTGTTCC
>JAAAJZ020049889.1:0-19894 GCA_010015985.2 Actinopyga echinites
CAAACCTTTCAGTTTTTTGGGAGGGGTGGTTTCTTGTGTGATATTTGTTTTAGTGTTATGCAGGAATGGTTTTCAAATATGATTAATTCAGTGTCAGTTTCACAAAAGATGAATGTGATAATAATGCTGATTTTTAGGTGTTTGACAAACTAAGCTGGACAAGGCAGAGATACATAGCTTCCAAACACACTATACTGTTAGTGTAGCAGTAGAAGACTTTGTGTGTTCCTCTCCAACTGCGGATTGATAGTGACAGTGTCATCATTACCAATGCGATCATCTTGAGGATGCATTCATATGTGTGAATATTAACTGTGGAGGGTTTGAGCCAGCTTAAATAAAGAAATTACAAAAAGGAAAGTCCAGGGAAAGAGGTGAGCAGTTTCCTTGTTGTGCATCTGACTTCAGGAATTGTTTGACATTATATTTCATTGCCTTCTACAATAAAAGTTTGTGTAGGGGCAAAGAGATGTTAGACATTTAACATTATAAATGACAACACAGTAATTCTTACAGCCTTTAAAACTTTGAAGGAGCTATAGTCTTCTTTGTATGCTGTGTTTGTTGTTTATATTTTGTATCACTCTCCCTTATGAGTGGAGGCCTGTGGTTTTGTCAACTCCAGCATATCTTGTTGATAATTCACCAGCAGAATACTTTTGTGGGGATTTTCTCATTCACAGACATTATGCTTCACTTGGAGACTCTTAAATCAACAGACATCATTGCATATCATAATATTTAACCATATTATAATTTCATTTTGTATTGCTCTCAGCATCATCAATCTTTAGGTACAGTAACAGCTACCTACCTCAAAAAATTTTATTCACAAGTTAAAAATCAGAGGGTCATCTGCGGATCGATTTTCTGTCGAAGGTGAGAGAAACTGTTGTTATGATCTCCAGTAGAAGAACACTCTTGGATTAACCCGAGTGTGGGAGAAAATAGCAAAATCTTCCTGGGTGTCTGCCTGATGTTTTTTAAGCTTGAAGAAAAGTGGAATCCTGAAGGAGGATATCCTTCTTGAATGAGGTGTCTGTCCTGCAGTACGTTTGAACGATTGTAATTTTGACTTTCACACCTTCAGCTAGAGGCCTACATGCTAGTACACCTCAATTTGCTTGGTAACTGTTTTATTGATTTTTTATACATGTGGGGAGTACATTCAGGTCACATAGTAATTGGATGGAAATGTTCACATGGTGGCAGCGAAGAAGAGTTTCACCCTCCTTGGAATGAGGCTTTGCAATTTCCTTAAACTGTTTGTGTGTCAGTTAGATAAAGCTACAGTTTACATTTTGTGCAAGATATTCCCTGCGTGTGCCCTTATTCCCTTGGCGTGGAAGATGGAATATTTGATGTTGAAGTCTATTCTTCTAAAAGTGCTAGTTTTCTATTAAGATGATAGATTCTCTTGAAACTCTCATCTCAAACTAACTACATCTCACTCTCAATAAAACATAAATGACAGGCAGATGTTTTTATGTCACACTTGATCGCACAGTAGAGATTTTCTGTGATGAAGTATTCAATGGCAACTTGCACTTTTCCTCTCATGCCTTTAACACCTAACTTGACATGCGTGATCCTGAGGAAAGGTCAATATGTCCTTGTATGTTGTAGCCTTATCACTCTGTCTGGCTTGCTCAAGTGGCACACCAATGAATAATGAAAAGTTCCCTGACTTACTCTATTTTTGGTGATTGCTGTGCAAGGAAGAGCAAATAAGTGGATGAATTAAAATGGTTTATCAATGTCACTGGAAACTTCAAGAACAGCCTCATCTCCCTGTCTTTACATGCTCGATGAAGGCGGCAGACATATTGCTTGGCCATTTAATGTAATACAAGGTGGTGGGGTTCCTTTTCTGTTTATTCTGTCCACACCAATGTTGCCAATAATTCTTGCTTTCAAAATCTTGATGGTGTACCATTTCGAAGCTCATTCCCTTGGGAGCTATTTTGGCTTGAAAATTGATCTCATTTGTGATAGCTCTGGGAGCATTACAGTAGGGATCACATTTTATCTTTGAATGCACATGCATCGACAAGTGTAGAACAGGACAATGTGACTACTGTGAAGTGACTGCGCGAGAACAGTTTCATGGAGTTTGAGATGTGTTTTTGTGAGACTGGAGAATGCACACACCATTCAGAAGTAATTTATGAAAGCTGTTATCATGATGATATTCAGAATTAAGCAGACAGGTTTGTAATCAACTGTTAAAGGGCAAATGCAGTCACCCGAGTTTGAATTGGTACACCAGGGCATGCTAAGTCATGTGTAGCTCTTTTGACCATGCGACAAGCTTTTTTGTTACTGATCTGATAGATGTAAGGGAGTAAACCCCTTAATGCCATATTTTGCATTTGAAATAAATTGTAGATGATACTTGGGGTGGGGGTGGGGGGAGGGAGAGCAATGAGAGAAGACTGGTATTCAAGACTCAGTCTGTGTTTGAAAGTTAGTATAGAGTGTGGTTGATAGCTTATGTATTCTTTACTCCTTCAAACTTGTCTGGATACACTCAGAAACCCTCTTACTTTGAAGGTTGAGATGTATTTTACTGATCCGGCTTTGAAGGGTGATTTTGACAACAAACAGACAGCACAAAATTCACTAAGAACAAAAGGTACCTTCCAACAATTCTTTGAGGGGATGTAGTGAACAGATGGGAATTTGGAATGATTTTGAAAATTTTAGCTCTTTCTTAGTTGAGAATATATCATTATGGAGGACTGCATTTTGGAATTGCGTGACTGTAAAGTCTTACCTACAGTAGGTCATGGTTCAACCATACCTCAGTTTTATGTATTCATTGAAAGGGTTTAGGGCAGAGAAGTTTTAACACTTCCACCCATCCCATTTGGGCAAACAACAACCGATATTAAATGTAACTTTCCATCTTAGGTAGGAGGAAGGATTAGGGTGAGAGAATTTTATGACACGTGAATGTCTTTTGCAGCTCTGTTTCAAAGAAAACCACTATTTAGTCAAGTGAATGTATTACAGAAGATAGAACTTAGGGTGCTTTTGCAGACTATACATGTGAAATGTTAATTGCTACCACTTAGTTTTAAGTCTAAGGAAATTTTCTGTTTTCTCACCTTTAGATTGCCCCTTCCTTGTATTTTTACTCTTTGAAATGGAGACAGTACCGCGTAATACTTTTGGGTGATTTAGTTTTGCATGTGAAATGCTATAAACGTTCCACCTAACAACTTAATTTACGCAGAAACTACCCATGTACCTCAATCACCACAGCTTGAGTCTTATTGCTCTTAGGCTTTTCATTCCCCTAGGTTCTTTGAAAAATTCCCTGCTTGGTGTTTGACGTCATCACTTAAACCATCTGTTTGGCTGAGGACAGGTTACCTAGATTTCATGTCTCCACTGTTATTTAAGATAACATCTGTACCGAGGTGTATCTGTGCATTTCGCCAGAAAGCAGACAAATTAATTTGACAGCATATGGTACGAAAATAAAATTAGGAAATAAAACCTGACGAAACAGTGGGGCATTTCAGATCTTAGTTTAAGGGTAACCAAGATTTTTGAGAGGTTAAATTGTTTGGTGACAACCGAGGCAAAAGGGGAAAAATCTGCAGCCTACTATTGAGCCATCTTTAGCTCTGGGGTACAGCATGGGGACTGCGGGCTCATAAAAACCAGCATGTATGACCATGGTAAAGACAAAAAAACGACACTGCTTTGTTCATTTCAGTTTATTTTGTCTATACACATACATTTTACATACATGCATATTGGAAGAAAAAAAACAAAACAAGAGGCAATGGTGTGATGTAATGGTATAAAGAGGATGCTAGAAAAAAACATTAATATGTTTATGGCAGCTAGCAACCTTGAAAAAAAGAAAGCAAACACTAAACACAAGTAAAAAGGCAACAGTTGAGAAAAGGAAAAAGAAAAAAGGAGGGGGGGGGGCAGGCGGTCAAAATTGGCATAAGATTCAAGTGGAATAACTGTCTGTCAGGTGAGATTTTACTTGGTTCTTGAAAGATGCATAAGATCTAGAGAGCTTTAATTTTCATATGGAAGATCACTCCAAATTTTGTGGCAGTAGTTATTCAAGAGTAGCTTCCCATGTTTAGAATTGTGTGTAGTTACTGTAAATAGTGCATTATTTCTTGTTGAGTTAGGCATGTGTGGAACCCCTCTGGAGTTAGTAATGTTACAAAAAATCTGAGGAAGTTTCCTGTTTACATACTTGTATACAAATGTGCACATCCTAAGAATGTGAATATCATTAAGTGTGAGAACCCCAAGATAACTATGCAGTATGCAGCTTGTCTGTAGGGTATTGCCATTGTGAAAATGTAATAGCTTTAAGAATTCTGTTCTCTAAGACTTGAAGAGGTTTCAAAGTGGAGGGACTAGCTACTCCAAACAGTTCAGTTCCAGATATTTTGCAGTTAATGAGAGAATACCACAACTGAATTGTACTTAACGAGGCTGTTACGCAGGTCATCAATGTGATTTTTAATGAAAGCTTGTCATCAATCACTAATCCTAAATATTTGGCACAGACTGTCTTACAAATTTTTATGTCATTCTAAAAGTAAATTGATTGGGACAAAAATGAATAGGAATGTAAATTGAGAAGGTAGTTTTGCCTAGGAGCAGAGGCAGAGTGAGTTTGTTGGAGTCAAACCTAGTTGTGAGATGGCCTAACACGTATGGCTTGCGCCTTAGAGACAGGTTTAACACAATTTTCATCATGAACAAAAACATTAGTGTCCTTAGCAAACAATCTCAAAGACTTACTTAGGTTGGTCTACATTACGAATATCGTCAGCATCAAGAATAATATGGGTCCAAGAAAAGAACCTGGGTTGACACAGATATTAATATCTGCATAATTTGATGAGACACCATTAAAATATATGAGTGTTTTCTATTAGAAAGGTAGCTAGATCTGACATCATGTGCTTTACCAAGACTGCCATAACTGCACATCGTGTCAAGAAGAATTGCATGGTCAACAATGTCAAAGCCTTCTTCAGATCGAAGTATAGACTGGAAAACATTTTCCTTATATATGCGTATGTATGCAATTAACAGTTTCTAAGAGTACACATGGCTATTATGGTAGCGTTATGTATGCAATTAACAATTTTTAAGAGTACACATGGCTAGTATCGTAGCATTTCCTGAAGCCAAATTGGCAATCAAATAGTGTATTATCATTTTGGCAGAGTATTCTAAGTCATTTGTCAATAGTCCTTTGAAGTAGTTTATGAATACATGGTAACAGGCTAATTGGGTGATAATTTTGTAGCTAGTTGTGAACCACCTTTTTGAAGATCAGAATAACTTTTGCAACTTTAAGGGCATCAGGGCATATTCCAGAAGTAAACACAAGGTTTAATATGTAGCATAAGATTGGGACAATAACCTGACTAATGGATTTAAGAATCTTAGGGGTATTTTCGTCTGAGCCTGGCGATTTTCCACCTTTTAAAGAAAAAATTTCTTCAAGGATTTCATCATCAGTGATATCCCTTCCCAGGAAATAAATACTTTTTCCAGTCCTGGTGATATCATTTATAAGCTGCTTTGGATAATATGCTGTCATTGCTTGAATTGATAAGAGATAGAAACACATTGATATCATGTTAAAAAGGAAGCTTGATCTTGTCTGACACAGCTTGCTGTATGTTTCCCGCAAGCTGAGCTGATTACTTTAGACTAGCTTCCTCAACTGACTTAGTTGGATGCTATTTCCAAGAGCAATCTTAGGTTTATGCAAGTTATACCCAATTTGAAAAGGTTTCAAATATGAGCTGAACTGTCAAATTAGAAACTACCCAACATGAAGTTTCAGTCCATAAGCCTTTCATTGATCTTCCACATTTGTGGTTGCTCAGCATTGTAAAGGAGTTTCCATTTAAGGCCTGAATTAGGCCAGACACCATTGCACAAGTTGAAAGCTTACTCCTGCTGTGGAAAAGAATTTGCTAAAATTCCACTTTCATAGCACAAATCAAATTTTCTCACTGTTGTCCAATGTTGTTGCTTCTTCAAAACCCTGGTAGTCTTTTATTGTCAGAAAAACGGGCGTGGCTTGTAAGCTGTTACAAGTCCGTTGGTATGTCAAATTAAACAGTCACCCATGTTTCATGGGGGGTTTGCTGAAACGTTGCAAAAGTGCAGTCAGCATACTCAATATTAGATGAGTGACTCTCTTGTGACTTAAGTATTCACAGCTTCATACATGGTGTGTTGGTGTTCTTACAAGTTAAACAGTTTGTCCCCCATTCCCTGACATCACTCAAAAATAGGTTACAATGCCTCCAACGTTTTGCCAAGGTCATGAGAGGGTGAATAAAGGTTAGGCTGTGCTAAAAGAAATTGCAGAGACAAAACCAAAACAAAACAAACAAGGCCACAGTAGTGCACGGACTGAAAGAAGGAAAGATGAGTCACCCTCTTATGACTAAGTATTCACAGCTTTGTATATGGTGTGTTAGTGTTCTGACCTTGAACAGTTTGTCCCTCATGCCCTGACATCACTTAACCATAGGCTACAATGCCTCCAACATTTTGCCAAAGGTCATGGGAGGGTGACTTAAGGTTAGACTGTGCTAAAAGAAATGATAAAGACAAAAACCAAAGCAAAACAAACAAGGCAAGTATTGCAGGGCAGAAGAGAGGAAAGATTTGACAAGTGTCATCTGCACATGTTTTGTGATAAATCATTTTCTTTCATATTTACCATTGTCTTATTGTATTCTAATCATTTCAAAGAAGCTTCTCCCAATATATGATTAGTTTAAAGCAAAGTAGTGGCTAGTACAACTTGAACCCTTGCCTTGTCTTGGCAGAAACATCAGTCACTGTCGTGAACCAAAGCAGTCAGTAGCTTTTGAAGGCCACAAGATTAACGGATGTTGAATTCCTGTGTGCGACCAGGGGCTCCACTGAAGGATGAAGCTCATTCATGCATCATTTTTCCCTTGCCTGTTATATTTTTCTCCTTTTATCAAGTGATGATATTAATAAACTTGAAACTTGAGATGTCTTGATGGCCTATTGAGAAATCGTCATCCAGGCAAACTCAGAGCTAGTGGATTTTTGAAATGGTCATGATGGCAGTCAGTGTGATATTGTAAGGGGGCTGTATTGCAAAAAAAAGTTAACAAATCGCGCTTTGGTAAAATGAAAAGAATATGGTTTGTAAGATTTATTTATACCTTGTCTGTTGTGTGGTTTGTGGTGGTAGTTTGATATTGGCATTGCACGTACAAGTTTTATGTACTGTGCCTAGAAGACAGTATTTTGCTGACAATTTTTGTTCAAGCAAAGACTATTTTTTGTAGTTATGTAATATCACTGAAATATTTTGCCGCTTTATAGCTTCGAGAAAAGTGGGGCTTTTGTGTGCATTTTCTATTTTCTTATTTCAGAAATTTCTTTTTGATTCTTATATCAGAATTTCTTTAGTAAATATGATATCACTTTCATGGTACTCTGCTAGAGGTAATCTGTTATAAAAGTTATAGATGAACATTTTTGAATTATTTCTTGCACATTTGGAATGGTAACAGATCTATCTTCCATAGATAGTATTCCATTAACTGAACTTCCTTGATAGCTGTGGCATTTTCTTTCAGGTATTTCTGCTTTGCTCTCATAGCTGTAGTAGTCATGATTGGTTTCCTGTTTTGAAAGCAAACCTCCAAATTCAACTATCTAGATGCACTAGAAACAGAAAGTGTCCTGTTTTTCAGGCAGCTTTCAAGATGCCTGTGGTATTTTCGAAAATTATGTTTTATGTCTTTTCATACCGAAATATCGTCAGTGAATTGAGTTATAATGTTAAAGTAATTAAATTGTCATACTTCCCTGTTTTCATTTTTCATATTACTATTTTTTTTTCAAATGGTTTTGGGAGACAAGGAAGCAATTTCTTAAAGATCATTCAGTTCATCATGATTTGGCTTATTCTATCAGTTCAGAAAAATTTAAAAGTTAAGATAAAAAAGAACCTAAATATACAAAGGGCAGTACTAGTTTCCACCCAATTCTCTAAGTTTGGTGTTATCAGTAAAATTCAATTTTCCTTGTCAAACAAAGTGACAAGTTTATCAGGTAATAATAACCTGTCAGGAAGACAGAATGAACATATGAGCACTATATTTATATTCAACACTCTGCACCCCTTATCATAATTGTATACACGCTGTCTGTCAATGATGGGACTTGTCTATGGTCTAGCTGTAAGAACATTACTGAACTACTGTAACTCTTATTCAAATGAAACAGTTGAGTGTTCATTTACTAGTTTTGTTTTCTTTTTAAATGTCCATACTGAAAGATATGTAGGTAGTCTGTGCTGTTGCTTAATGAAGCATTAAGCCATTGCTGTTTGCTACCTTAACTGTTGTATAGTTTAAAATACTGAAAATGGTAAGGCACCTCACTTAATTTGCCAGGCTGTTTGCCAAATGGCAAGGATATATTAAACAAAACTGTCAACACAGATTATTATACATGTAATTTATTGCTGTTAACCATTTTCTTCTCTAAATGTAAAATATGATGTGCATAAATTCAGAGAAAGTCATTTAACCTATCTTTTTTGAAGATCAAATGTTTCAGAAATAGTGAGTTAAGTCCAAGCTGAGCACTGTTAGACTTGCATAAATTCCTGAATCATCCATTGTAAATCTGAAGTGATGGCGAACACAGTGGAGGCTCTTTTTTTTAGCTAGATTGACAGGCCACAGTATGGTTGAAAAGTGAATCATGCACAAATTATTCATCATCATTCTGCCATCTTCAAATGGAATGAATTTGAGAACCTATTTGAATGACATATTGTATCCAAGAGGCTTGCAGGGAAAAGTCATTTTTAGTGAATCCAGTCACAGCTGGAAATACAGAGTCTGCCAAGTTAAAATTGGGTTCTGGGAAAATAACACTGAATACATTTGTCTGGATTCAGATGGTTAAAAAACATTTAATGTTCTTTAAATCCTCAAACAGAAATGGGATTAGCTGGAATAAATGTAAAAGTGCAAGTATCCAGAAGAATTGACTACTTCTATATGCGTTCAGTTCATGAAGACTTAGCATTTATTTTCCTTAAACCTTCCATAGTGTTCACAGATACCTTTTCTTGCGCTTAAGGGTATTTCTTGCCACTCGCTCTTTATCAAACCCTCTCATTTTACTTGAAATTGAAACATTGAACAGGACTGAAATTACAGAAGTCTTATCCCAACAGGTTGCATAAACTAAAAAAAATATCTTCAATGTTTTGATTTAATGGACAATCAGGAATCTAGATTGACAGTAGGCCTTAACTTCGGATAACTTTTTACTTTTTGGCATACACTGTAGTAGCACAAAGTGTTAGGGTAGGCTATATAATGTAGGCATTTTCTCTTATGATTTTACCTGGCCATCGTTGAGTCTGCTGTGAAACTTATGCTCAAGACTTTGTAATGACATGCACTGTAAATTAGATTGTTTACGTCACTCAGATGAAAAGTGTCAGCTATGAGGTGATGAGATAAATTTTACTTCTGATTATGGAATCTTTAAGAACTGGCAGTAAGAACTTTGCCTCTTTTGCTATTCGTTGATTTTTTGAGGGAAAAGTTGTGGAGGGCAGAAAGAGAGGATGAAACATTTTGGGAGGTTCCATTACAGTAGAACATTTTTAACATGATATGCAACAAGACACTGATGTCTTTAGTGAAAGCCTATCTAACCCTAAACAACTTATAGGCTGTAGAGGTCTTTACACGAACAGTTATTAAATATGAATGATCATACATGCCATTCTCCCCCGTATCTTATCTCATTACTGAGTGATGGCTTCTGAAACAAAAGTAATTAAAAATCAAGTTTTCAAGGTCATTCCTGGTGTTTTATTGCGTCTAAGTTAAGGCCAGAGAGATATATATCCAGCCAAGAGTATTGGTTGTCACACGTAATGGGAGTCGGACAACAGCTGTGTGCAAACATGTTGACCTTTTACAAATTGAATTGACTTCTGGAGATTTAGATGACACTGGTCACTGGTCTCTATATGCACTTATTCTCTGAATGGTACTTGTGATGGTGTTAAACTATATTCTTAAGTGAATGCGCATTGATTGCCAAGTTGCTGGCAATCAGACGAAGTCAATTTTATTTAAAAATAAAATCAGAATCATTGATATCCAGTTGAAATTGAGTCATACTCTACTTATTGTTACCATTACAATGTGTAAATTGTAAGCAGATTTGATTTTATATTTATATCGAATGGAATCCAACTTGATTTTATTATGTTTGGGATGAAAGTATTAGAATGCTATTTAGTGAATGGATTTAACACTTATTCAGGTGTTTTAGGCAGTTAATTTATAACCTACTGCTACTAGAAATGTTGGGGAAAGTCCAACACACTCACCTCAAGAGCTTGTTAATTACAACTCATGTCAGATGGTTTCCAGTTCAACACTTAAACTCAGATTTGGATGCTTTATATGTTGTCTATTCCATTTTTACAATCTGAATTTTATGGGAAGTAGTCCCCAGTGAACAAGTCAGAATGGGGGTAGCATAAGGCTCAGCTGCAAGGGTTGGAGAAATGTAAATGTTCACCGTATAATCCCATGTCGACCTTCAGTAGAAATTATTGTACTTGAGTCGAAGTGCATATTCCTAGCCATATCGAACAGCTCTGTATGGTTGGACTCATCCCAAAGTTCTTAAGAAAGCCTTAATAGGTCTAAATACTGTACATTTTAAAGCCTGCAAAATCTTTGCACTTTAATTCATTTTATGTTGAGGTTGGAGAGATATCTAATTATTTGTCAGCTGCTGGCCAGATAGTGGTAGTATGGATTTGGACAGTGGAATGAATGGTTCACAATGACATCATGGCATAAAGGTCAGCAGAAGTTACTTTAAAAGACATGACCATCATTTTTTCTGTTTCTCAAAACATTTGAAGTTGTTCTATACAGGTGCTCTAGGACATAAAGGAAAGTTGTGAATATTTTTTAAGTATGGGCTAGTCTTTAAGGAAAATTATTATTTCCTTTTAATTATACATGAAAGTGAAAATGAGACTCCATTAATATGTGTTTCTGGAGAGAGTGTCTTTTTGGTTCTCAGACCAGGTCTGTGGAATGTCCTCGCACTTTACTTCATCAACTTCCCTCTGTCTGTATTTTTAAAAGATGCCTCAAAACTTATCTCTTCCCTAAGCTTTAACACTTGTACCTTGTTTTAAGATTTTCAGTGTTTTATGGTTTTGAGTTCTTTTATGTTCTTTGTCTGGATTTTTGGCTATTTTTCCCTTTGATTTTAAGGATTGTAACGTACTTCGATCCATGGAAGTAGGGCGATATTAACTCTTAGCTAACAGTAATAATAATAATATAGGAAAAACTTATGTTAACAACTTCAACATTATCGTTTTGTAGGGATATAAAAATAGTAAATATCTCCCTGAAGGTGGTTCAATACCAAGTGTCAATGGTTGAAAGATTGCTATTCAACATGTCATTTTGTCACAGGATTCAAAAGTTTGGTGCTGTACTTATGTTCCATACATGTGGGAAAACTTTTGAAGTTTTGAGTACATAGATGCTTTTGGGATTGATTGGGATGGGGGAGAGAGAGAAACAGAGAAAAGAAACAGTGGTATTGGTTGTGACTTGTAGGATGTATACCCTGCCATATATAACTGTTCATGTAAAGGCACTGAAAAGTGGTCATTAATCTGTGTACAATGGCATTAATATTCAATTAGTAGTATATGATGTGTTACTTAAGGCTTGACACACTTCCTTTAACATTAGGGTTGCTGTCCAGCATGGCGACCATTGTCTCTGAAAGGTTTGTAGATGTACACGATGTAGTATTTTGCACTACACATTGACATTCTCTATCATGAGAGAACTACTATCACAGAACAGTAGAATTTCACAAAACATTATCTTTTTAGGGGAATCATTTCAGACTGCATCTACCTTTTATAAGAAACTTTCCTGTTGGTGCAAAAGCTTAGCACACGACACAGTGATACTAAACTCTGAATATTTCCTGAAGACAGAGAGAGAGAGAGAGAGAGAGAGAGAGAGAGAGAGGAAAAAATACAGCGTGCAGAAACAAATGTTGTTTGCTGTGTGTTTCATTCCAGACATATGTGATTTGATGTATTTAACCACAAGATGCTAGTTATATAAAGAAGTATACTACACATACCCAAATGTATTAGAAGCTGAACAAAAGCTGGGAAACTAAATGCCTTTGATATAGAGGAGGCAGTGTTTGGTCTTACAACTATCAGTACATACATGGTTTTAACTGTTAGGTCTAGATGACTTTTTCAAAGAATTTTAATCAGTGTTTAGCCTGCAACCAGCAGACTTCTACATTTTGTTTGTTTGACCAAAATGTCATGAGCCATGCAGTAATGATTATCGACATCGTAGTGTTGTGCAAAGTCTGGGAATGAGAATAACAGAGGATGTAGTTTTGGCTGATTGTGCCATTTTGAGTCTTAAGCTGTTTTGTTGTTATTAGAGTAATATTGTAGCATATAAGGCATCACAGCCAACCTCCTCTCCTTGGTATGCAGAAATCGAATAGATCTAGGAGAATTTTCTGAATGATTAGTCCCTGAGGGTGCGAATGACATTTTCATCTAAAAGGCAAAAATAGGGAAATATTGCTTGATTGAATGTCTTTGCTGTGCTTCCAAGTTGCCATTCATTATTGAGAGGAGAGACAGTGAGAAATGGAGAAAACTAGGAAGAAAATGTGTTTCGTCTTGGCATGGTCCCTTGATAGCCATGAGGGGAAATTGCATTGCTCATGATTAAACGTTTTCCAAGGAGACAGGGAGGATTGGGTGGTTATATTAAAGTGAAGACAGCATGGGGCAGACTTAAGATATTTTGTGGTTTGACACTTGCTTAATCAGAGGAATGAGAAGATTTCCAGGGGTGTTAGGGTCACCTTTTGAGTGTGTATGTGTGACTGCAAAAGATTCTTCTGTATTTAATTCTGTGAAACATGCATGAGATTAATCTGATTAGTTTGTTTCATTTTGTTTTTAACTCTTTGTAATCTCCTTCTTTAGTTCAGTTTTTTTTAAGTATCTTTGGGTTAGTACTCTGTTGTTTGGTTACATTTGCATTCATTAGATGAAGGGAATGGTTAAAGTGAAAAAGAATTAAGCCTACCAAAAACTAATTATTGAGCTCTTTTTAAATATTTTTCAGAAAGGTTTGCCTTCTTTATTGAGTACATGTTGTTTTGTATGCTGAGTTTCATGTACATCTTATTGTGATATATGATATGAGAACACCAGTAACAAACCAAAAGCATTGTTCTTGCTATCTTGTACACAGCAGTCTTCATTTCCTGTGCCTATATTTGCACAGCACCTCAAAGATGGTTTGATATCAGTATGGGCGTACCTGGATTGTAGGAGTTTTATTAAACTTTTATGTACAGGAAAATAAAGGGAGAACAACTTCCAAAGTGTTCCTAGATATAGGATGCATGGCACATTACTCAGTGGATGATCATATTGTGCATACTGAATGTATATATATCAAATATATGACCTTCATTAATAGTACATTACTGTATGTGCCAGAACTTAATGAAAAAACCATTGAAGCCTGAACACCAAGTTGACACTTACATTCACTTATCCCATCAGGAGGTATTCAAGCTCTTCCTGTGTTTACTCTCGGATTTTACTATTTGGAGCTATTATTCTCAGTTGAATGGGTGATTGTCTTAGCTTGCTAATTATTAAACGGTACTTTTTAATATTTATTCCTTACACAGAAACCTGGAAAAGTCCAAGAAAAGATCCCATTTGTTTATCCTTCTTATACTTTTTTTATTCTTACTTTATTATTTATGAAATAATTAGAATTCTAAAAAGTGAAATAGAAAGAAAAAGAAGATACTTTAAACCACTTGATAACAGCCTGGAGTCCAAAGTAGAGTATCAGAGTGAAAAAAATAAGTCACATATGTGCAGTACTATTCATAATTTTTTGCATCAAGAACTTGTTAGTGGGAAAGGCATACCATTGGTATATCAAAGATACATTGTGGTCTCCATCTGAAAGATGTGTATACTGTATGTAATTGATTTTGAGTATAAATTCTGCCCAGTCTCATAAAACACTGCACATTGGCAATGGAACAGTTTCACGAACACAGTACCTCTGTTACAGTAGCAAGCTTTCATTATGTCATGCACAGTATGTCATGCATGAAGCTAGCACTCAGAGGGTGAACACAAAGCTACTGCAGGAGTAACTCATAGTTACACACTGACTTGTCATGTTTCAGCATACTTCATGGCAGTCATATAATGTCTCCCTTGTTTTACATTCCTACATTATACATTTTACTTCATTTCTTAATTCTGTTATGCTCTATTTTACTGTATTTCATATTAGCATGAATAATACTCCACTGGGACCATGAGCAGGGATAAGGTTATGGAGATGAAACGCTCTCATGGTTGTATTGAGTTAATTTAATACTCCGGTGTGGGATACATTTCAGAAAGCTGCATACTGTTAGTTGAATTTCATTTTGGTCAGCTCAGTTTTATTCAAAATGGCACTTGTTTTCTGTATATAGCTGGGATCCTCTCTTTAGAAATATGTGAATTATGGAAAGGCTCAGGAATAATTGTATATGAAATATATAACCTATCATACCCTAATTACTTTATTAAATTTATTTTACCAGTCCATGCAGATTACTTCATAAAACAAAATGGAACAACACGTGAACCCAATCTGCCGAGAAGTTAGGAAAAAAGCCAAGAAAATGGGAGTAATTTTTAAATTTTTGTCATGTATCTTGATGCAGTAGGTTTACTTAAGTGGGAGATAAGTAATTCTCTAGTTAGAACTTATTTCAGGTTCTTAGGACAGCACCTTTTGATGAGAGTGCTTGTTTTATCTCCTACATGTATGTTGAGCAATTTCACATCAGGAAATGTGATTATCTGATTAAGATATTAATTCAAGAAATATATCTGTTCAAGTTATCTTGCTTGCTTCAGTACTGGCTTTACTTTGTCGTGAAGTCACTGCAGATTGCATCTCGCTTAGATAAATTAGAAGGAACCTTACCTGAGGCCCATTACCTCAGTCTGAAACAAAGTTGTAAGAGATCTTTTACATTAGTAATCTTTCCTTGAGCTTGCTGGGGCACCATGACGTCACTGTCGTCATTTAGCCTTGATCTTCTCCTGTAAGATGATCATTTCCCATTGTATCCTTTTAATTACCAAATGGAAATGCTTGTTGTCCCTAGATACAACTTCATCTATTTAAAACAATTGGTAAGCAACATTTTGCAAGGTCTGTATCCCAGGGTAGGGGTAAAATGCACAAGTTGCTTTTATTTTCATCTTAGAATAACATTCCAGGAGGTTTTGTCAGAAAGCAATTGGACACCGTTGCTACCATAGGGACTGTAGAGCCACCTCTGTTGGATGTCCACAGGTGCACAGACCTGACATTGGCTAGTAGAGCAGTCAGAGGGGCTTCATTAGCTTTTTCTTCATATGTTATCATCTTCGTTTTCATTTCATTAGTATAACCATCACCCGTTTTATGTGATTGTATCAGGCATTTCATGAAGCATGTGGTGTCCTGTCTGTGTGTGATGCTTTGCTTCAGAGGAAAAAAATAAAGACAGCCACTATAGGTTGACAGTCCTTTCTTCAGCTTGTACTTAAAGCACTGTTTGTAACCTATTAGCAATATTGTAAAATCAGAATGAGGGGTCACATTTTAAAACTGCTTTAAGGGATTTCCATTTACATGAGAAACAAGTATATTTTAGAGTTCTTATCTGTAAATTATCTTTTAAGGTGAACCAAAGCTGCACATCTACATGTTTTTTCCCATCCTCTAAACATTCATTGTAAATTATCATCTTTTGGGACCAAATTATCAGGATAATATATACATGACCCTCGGCACTCTTAAAAACTGAATTTTAATTACATATGTAGAGGCACAGGAAGATATAGATAGTTTCCCCACAAGTGAATTTTTCATTGATGTGAAAAATTGGCCTAATCAGGGTAAAGTTTAGCATGTGCATGCACTTATTTTTTTAAGTGAAAATTTCTTTAGTATTTTGATTGCTCAGGAAAGGGGGTCAAAATAATGCAAAAGGAATGGAAAATCAGGCCTTTGAATACTAAACTTTTTTTTACTCCTTTTCTTTCTTCGCTTGTTTTTGTCTTATCTAGTGTGATTTGATGGTTGTCGTTTTCACAAGCATTTGTATGTAAACACTCATAACTTAGAAAAAAAATGTGCATCTGTAAAGAGAGGGGACTTTACTTTGTGATAATGGTTACAGATTTGAATTCTGAAAGAAGCAAAGTAGAATAAGTAGGACGTAACTCTTTTGAAATCTTTTACAACACGAAATGCTGCAATAAGTGTATTTATTGTTCTTAATTTTTGTATGCTGTCTTAATTATTGAAAAACTCATTATGTTTGCATTGACACAATTATTCCTTATCCCAGTGACTCAAAAATTTACAAACTATTATGTTGATTCTCTTGTTTTATGTTTGACACATGAGAAATTAAAAGACTGTTGTTAGAATTCTAAGTAAGGAAAGTGTTGCAGTCTGATAAATTATTACCCAATTCATGTCATATGTTGCGAGGTAAAAATAGGAACGATGCATTCATTACCATTTTCCTGCATGCCTTACAGAAACAGACTCAGACACTTGAGCTGTTTAAGCTCCAATACCTTAGGTATTCGAGCTAGAATCATGAAGTTTCATTCCCAGTACTCCTTCAGCGCAGTCTCTGTTCTAATCAAATTCATACTGCTAAACAAATTGACATAATGCCACCCAGTGACCACATATCCGAGGGTAAGAAGAAGGTCAAAGGAGTCTGATTACAGGCTATTTGATTTTACAGATCATCTTAATACCTCTGGCAAGAGTTAACTATTGCGAACATGTCTCCTCTCTGAAGTAAACAAGTCCTGGATGCATACAATTTCATGTAGCATGCAGTGCTTGCCGAGGCTGTGCAGGTGATGTTTTGCCGCCGCTAGCTACTTGATTCAGTCTATATGCATGGGTGCAGCATTTTGGGATGCGAATGGAGAAGCAGCTTTTTATTAGTTTGCTGAATTGGCAATCATCTGTCTATTTCCAGCATGATTTTATGTGTGTGCGTGAAATTAAGTTTGAATACAGGAAATTTGGAGGCCATTTCTGATGGTGCAAGACAAAACTAAATGTTTCACATGATTTGAGTTCATGGAAAAGCTTATATCAAACAATACTTCTATTAAACTCAGGCAGCAAACTGTTTCAGATCAATTAAGAGAACTATTTTATTAAAGTATTATTTATAAGACAGAAATCAGTACTGTAATATTTTAGAGATGGAATGTAGTCAAGTCTGCCGCAGGCAATCTTTCAGTACTTACACAGAGAGGAACCATGCATGCATGGTACAAATCTACAATGAAAATTTCCATGTTATATGGAAGAAATTATTTAAAAACAGTTATGAAGTGCAGTTGAAGCATAGCTGTATATTGTAAGGTTAAATGAGAATAGAATAACCTCCACATGAAGAAACCTTTCTATTTTGCTTTTGACTTTTTGGTCCATTAGTAAAGGTTCCAAAAACTTAAGTGATCAACAAATCCCATTTTATGTGCTAATGTGGTGATATTTGTTTAATACATGTGTACAGATTCAAGATGAAGTACCAGTGGCTTCAAATAGACTATGAAGGTATTTGGAAGATGAAGAATAAATTTGAACCCCAAACTAGAGGCAGGAATGAATCTTCTCTGTATTTGATACCAGGGCTCAGCAATTTTTCTACCCATTTCACCCTTCATTTAGATGAAAGTATTGTCCAAGTGTATTGCCAGCTATTGTTCTTTTATTTCCTGAAGTTTGTTCTTGCTATTTCTTGGAAATGGTCACTGGCGAGATGCTCTGTCTCTATGAATTATTCTGAAAGGAACATTACGAATTCAGATCAGATCAGTTGCCTTTAATAGCATCACTGAGAGACAAATTGAGGTAGCCATTTGTGTGGAAAAATGAGTGCTCTGTGTTGAATTGGAGCTAGACCAAGCTGTAAAATGCTCCAAATCTACAGAGTTAGTATTAGCAAAGGTGGGATTTACAGTTGCATTATTCTGACCAGATTAGAACAATTAGGATATTTTTATCAAATTGTAGATTTAATTGTTACTACAAATAGGCCTACCTATTCATTTATGTGTAAAAATCTGACAGGTAAAAAATGAAAGCAGTGATTGATTGGCAGGGTTTTCAGTTTGTCTCTTGCGATTAAAATGTAGCAGATATGTGATCAACAAGTACTTGGTAAGTACTATCAAATAAAGAAGGACTATCATGTTAGAATGTTATTATGTTAAATTAATGAACAAGTTTTTGACAATGGGGGTTGAACAGCAGTTCATTGGGTAGATTGTAGATATTTCATAGAATTCATACATATAAATTTATGGTACATGTAGTTAACGCTGTGTTTTTGCTCTTGAAGACGACTTTCATTTTTTTTTTTTTACTTCAGATATTTTGTGGACCGTTTGTACCAGGATTCCATTCTCTGACTCTCTGTTTGCTACAGATTAAAAAAAAAATTAAACTGGTCAAGTTGTTGTTATTTACTACCCTTGTTTTACCTTCTCATGACATGAATCAAGCCCTCATGAAGATAGAAAGAGAGAGAGAGAGAGAGAGAGAGCTGAGAAGCAGTGGTGTGAACTTGCTTCTCATTTTTTCCCCCTTAACATATTTCAATGTCTGAGACTTGGTTTTTGCCTCAGGTTAGAAGAGTGGATCAGTCTGAGAGGTGTCCAAATATGTTTGCAGCATAAAATTACCATGTTGCTATACTACTAACCATCCTTCATACTGAAATACAGTCCTAGTGGGAAGTCGACTGGTACAAATGAACATCTCATAATCGACACAGATTCAATGTAAATTGTACCATTCGAAATATGATCCATTTTATTCAATGTGTGTATGTAATAAAGCATTAATTTCTTTTGGAATGTTGTGCTGGTTTTGTAAGAGTTTTCCCTCTGGTTTTTTTTTTTTTTTTGGTTTGTTTCTTTGGAAGCTTTTTGCCATTACAAAGGTTTTCAGGTTTTTGAGATGTCTGTAACTAATGAAAGATTTGTTAGTACGTTTACGGTATCATGATGCAGGGGTCCATAACCAGGTGCATTTTTTGCTGGAGTTTGTCAGTACTTTTAAATCCTGTGTAAACTCTCACCATAGTAAAATTTGTACATGTAGTTGTAATGTTTTAAAAAATTTCTAGCTGATTTTGATCATTATTTGTTGTGTTAGGATGGTGGTGGATGATATTTGTTGTGGCAGACCTTCCTGCACAGTCATAGCACAGGTCGTCTTCTGCAATCTAAAATTGAAAGAATTTGTGTCAGGAGTATATGGGTGTATTTCAACCTAGAGATTGGACAAATGCCCAATTGCTTTTTTGCAGTACAATCTGGCATTTTTAAAAAAAAAACTTATTTGCATTTTTATCCAGCTTTAATACCAAAATGGCAATCTTTTGCTTCCCATTTAGGGAAAACATCCACTAATTACATCTGTAAGTGCCTTAAAATATGCACTTCAGTGCCAACAGACCAAGCCTGCCTTAAACATGTATCATAAACATACAGACTTCATTGGTACCTGCAAGCGATTGCCTATTTACTATCAGTGTAAATAGAGCAGCAGAGCAACTAGAACTACAGAAAGAGGTGAATGAGTCTAGCTCCCCACAAACCATCACAGTGAAATAACTGAAGGCAATAACTTTCATT
>JAAAJZ020049890.1:0-10058 GCA_010015985.2 Actinopyga echinites
AGGGCACTGGCAGTATATTTTCAGGCCAAAATTAACGTCATTATTGTAACCCTCTAGGCAAAATTTTCAAGGCAAAAAACCTTCCCCAATTTACCGTACGTCTGTGACTGATGACCGTATCGCTGGAATTTTTGATGGAATTATTAGAGGAATGACTTGATACAGACTTTTTAGGGGGGTTAGGTAGAAATAAAAAATGGGGAATGAGAATTTTCCTCTTTAACAAATTGTCACGGAGACAAGCGCTTAATGTGGAGTGTACACGCCTGGATGTGCCAACAGGAACATCAGTTTCGGAAGTAGAAGACTTTCATGCATATACCTGAGCAGGCGGCAATTAGCTCAAGGTACCCTTTACCTAAACGTAAATAGTAAGGCCTCATTTGACCATATTTCAGGGCACAAATTAAATTCTTTCTTTACTTTATACATCTCCATAAATCTCGAATTCCCTCATGGAAACTCAAACTAAGCGGATGAAGCGTCAAACACACAATCCTCCGCCAATTTGAGGTTCGATTTTCTCCCCGGTCTTTTTTTTATCGACTTTATTGAGCGTAACGTGAAAACAAAAAGCAACTTGACCAGAGCAGCCAATCGGAGCCCCCTGGCAAACGTCATTAGCGCTACTCTGAGTGATAAATGGTGCCTTTATTGCTACCGATAAAATCTGAACTCCGAGCAAAAAAAAAAACAGGGGAGGCAATGTTTGACCTTTCTGTAAAGAAATAGTGACAATCTTTGCCGTAGGTATACGTATGTATTTACGCTTACATCTTATTACTCCATCAGGAGAATTGCAGGCTTATAGTCATTTTTCACTCCTTTCGGTGAACGGTGACTTTGCTGCCCTCTGTAATCTGAGATTTACTGGGGCCCACATGATTTTGGTGCTCTATCTGTATTCTTTGCAGTTGATGTATATATTCCGCGTGGTAAAAGTAACAAGTTTACCGATGTCATTTCTTGTCTGATTTACGGATCGGAGGTGTAGCTTTCCAGTATAAATGGAGATACTTATCATTTCCATGCTACAAAGAAACAGCTGAATGCTTGAAGTTTGTCCCATCAGATTTAATAATTGCAGACATAAAACATGTATCTGCAGTCAAGACTTCCATACCAATTTGTTTCTTCCATGTAGTAAAATATTTGTGGGAAGATCAGTCAATGTGCATGTATCATATGAAAATGTTAAGATTTAAGAACTTTTATCGATGGGCAAATATTATCTGAGGATTTAGATATCAGTGTTTTGAAGAGTTTAATCACTATGTTATTCTTTTCTGGGAATTTTGCCACCTTTATGTGTTTGTAAACATATGGGCATCAGACCGTGTCCCATAAAAATAAGTTCGGTTGAGAATAAGCCCTGGGCCCGGGGAGGACATAAGGCCGACGAAGAGAAAGTTATAAGTCCTGTTTCCCTTTCCCCAGTTTTATTTTTCTCCCCGATCGTCAGTGCTTATTTTCGTGGGATCTGTGTAGGACACAGTAAATTATGATACTTTCAGTCTTCCATTATCCTTGCAGAAAGTTTTTGACGATGATTTTGAATACTGTAATTATGTTTCTTCTTCTTTTTCCGGTACTTCACGGGTCACGGTTTCCTGCCGTTTTGCTTTGGATATGGCATCATTTACGGTACTAATGTAAAACATGTGTTTGACTTATACCGTTATGCTTACCTCTGTATCAGAGGTGTAGTTCAAAATTTGCTAATCTGTCTGATTCGTGAGCAAAATTATTTAGACCACTGCTACGAAGGTACCCTCCCAAAGAGTTGAGAGCTTTCTTTCTGGATTCCTACCAATTTGTTCCACTGTGAAAAATATCTGAAATGTCTGTACAGTTACAAACGAAAAATAACGAAATACAAGAAGAAAACGGCAAAAATGCTGCCAAGTTTTTGAAAAGGATTGATAGCACTTTTTCGGTTTTCATTTTTTTCTTTTTTACATGTAAAAACATTCCTTTCAGTGTAAAGCAATATCGTCGTTTATTGGTGTTACTCTGCTTGTACTTTGCCGCGCTGCTTACCTCTGTCTCAAAGCAGTTCCAGATATCTGGTCTGGCTGATAGGTGAGCCAAATGCATTTTGACCACGCCTACGAGAATACCCACAATTAAAAGAACGGTACAGGTCTGAATTTGTTTAACATATTCAGAGAAACTCAACCAAATTATTCTGGTGAAATTTCCATTTAATTTTTATATTCCGTTCTCCAGAAATTGACAGTGGAAGTCATCACTTTTTGTGCGAAAAGTGAACTTGAAGCAATCAGGTGTGATTTCAAGTAAGGATGCTTAGGTGCAATTTTCTAATATATTAACAAAAAAAAAAATAGTCTGCTTTGTTTTTCTTTTGTCACTGGGAAAAGCCCACACATGTATTAACGGAACAACAAGTGACCACGGCACTATCATAAATACGTCTTGGAAAACTTCAAGTCTTTCATAATTGAAAGAAATCAGCGTAACTTTATCGGTTCAATGCCTTAGAACTTGATATTTCTCTGAAACTTACGCCATTTTCAATTTTCTCGTTGTTCATGAATATGAAGGTTGATCGATATTAGTAAAATTGAAATTTTTATCAGTGATAATACCATTATATAGACTTGAGCTGATCGCATTATGTCACAAATATTTCAGAAAACTCATCAGTATGGCGCCGATGACGATATATATGACAGCTTTACAGCATATACTCATTATTTTTTTACATTCAGCTAGCGAAGCATTTTTGCTAAAAATTTTCAAATGACAACCTTTATCATGCTTTATCAGCCGAAAATCTTTCAGATTAAGGTATGTGCCTCGTATACTTGTCATGTGTCAAGCTGACGACAAGCTATTTCCCTTTCAGCGAGGCAAGTTTTTTTAATGAATTTTCTCAAGGTTATATGCCTGTGAACAACCGCGAAGGAATAACTTCGCAGTAACTTAAGTACGTAAGCACCATGATTGCGGAATGAAAACCTGATCAAGCAGTTGGAGTAAATAGATTGTAGATGTAGACTGAAATTTTTAGCATCGCATATTAAGCATAATTATAAGAAACATATTGACACCATCTCGTAAACACGTTTATACGTTTATATAACGTTTACGATTGACACCAAGTTTTGTTGTTTTTAAAAATAACATTAAAAACCTACTTATTTATATTTAACATACAAATATGATTGCGGGGTGCTCTTCAAGTGACGTCAGTATTGTTTTGTTAATATGCTTTCATACATTTACTGTTTCTTTTCTATATCCTACGTGCCATAACCTGTTCAAAAACGAAGACGTCTGTTTTTACAGTGTAAAAACAGGATCTCGAAAGCTAGAGACGATTTGCAGTTCTTCTGCACCTCGACTACTTCCAAAGACCTCTTTAACAGCATCTAATACATGTTCCTATCCCCTATATGATGGGCCCCTTTATCTGCTTTCTATCGCCCTTCCCCGTCCCACTGATGATTCCACAAGAAAAGTGACGCACATGTATACGTTATTTTTTGTATGTATAGTTACCTACGTCATGTGTACGGTATGCGTATCTGTAAAGATATTTATATAGGCTTCTAAAGGAATGCGTTAATTTATGTGTAGCCGTGTACGTGTAAATACACGAGTACAGACACACAATACGAGTTCACACACGAATATTATATATCTATAAATATATATATATGTGTGTGTGTGTGTGTGTGTGTGTGTGTGTGTGTGTGTGTATTAAGCAACTCTACGTGTATACATTGTATGTTGAAACCGGACACTCGAAAATCAGTTAGTCAAATGTTCACTTGTCTCAATTGTTCTTTTGAACGTTGATTAAAAATGGGAAACATCAGTGACACACGTATAAAATCGTCCTCCCCAGGACCTTGTGAATTACAAATAGTGGGGACACATTACAGTGGTGCCAGTTCTGTGAGAAAACAACACAATGTGATATTCAAATATGCTACAGGTGTGGCAGGTATAAGAGCTGGCGACGACTAGCCCATATTGTGTACAAGTAACAACATAGGAGCTTTGTCTGTGTACGTCCGTGTCTGTTGTAACACCACATTATCTAAGAAAAAATTTGGTTGAAAAGGAAACTTACCCCCACGCCTCCCTCCCCTTTACACCTCTTCAAGGTGAAAATAGGTGCAGCAACTCGTCATACCTCTTTACGTTTTATTCATTTCATTTCATTTATTTGATTCTTCCACAACTTGCCAAAAATATATTTACATATGTACATTTATCAGATTACATGAAGGCTCATTGATTAATATCATACAAATAGTGAAAAATTACATGAAGATAACTTTTTATTACTCATTAATAATGATGAAGAACAATAGCTAGGGACATATTAAGAGCTGCAAGTTGGGAAGGGGAGTGATCGCAAAAACTCTTGAGAGCTTAACTGGGCAATAACTCCCCTACAGAAAACAGCGATACCAATAAACCAATATTACACTCATCACACCATACTTACAAGGGACCCACCCACCCTTTTGAAAGTAATCATCAAGGGAATGAAGGTGTACGCTAATACGTAGTTGAAACTACATTCTCTTAATGGATATCCTTTGTGGGAACGTTTATCATGAAAGATGGTCGAAATACTTACGATATTCTCTGCAGAAATCCTCATCACCAGTTTCTTCATAGCAATCTGAAGGAGAAGCAGATGGAGTTTGATACGTTTTGCAGAGAAGTACCTTATATTTTGTAAGAGTGAGTGATGCTTTGTGTAAAGTTGGTAGAACATATGCCAAGGTGAGTCTGTGAGAAGCAGGATCTTTTTTGATGGAGGTCAAAGGTCATCTGTGGACACAAGATGAAACTGGAAAGCGTATTAACATGGTAATATTACAAGGTAAGAATCACAGATACTCATTAGTCAGTCTGTGGGGAGATCATATACTGAACACAACTTTTATATTATTTATGGTGAGGGTATGTACTGTAGCTTCCACACTAGAGTGATGCTACTATATGTTTCATACTATAGCATAGTTGAAATCAGAATAGCTAGCAGTTCTTGAAGCTAATGATTAAAAGATGTTCCTGTTAAAAGTCTTGTTCAATGAAACTATCAAAAATTCAATGAATTTTTGCCTTCTAATTTGTACCTCTTAGAACTGGGATTCATAATATATGAAAGAAAAAGATCAAATTACTCATCAAATGAAACTAGCTCTTCCAGTTGATAAAGTAAAGAGCTCATCTTTAGAGTACTGTATTTGCTGTTTTTATAGTTCATTTGTAACATGTAAACTGCTGGATGCTACACTCATATGTTGGATAGGGATGTTGAATGGTGGTCACGAGAGCACTAGTTTGGGATTTATTTGGTGCACCCCAGCGTAGTTAACTCTCAATCAGTGATCCCTACCAAACTTTGAGATTCCTCTTTTTTTTATGAAGTTTGGGAGGGGGGAGGGAATCCCTGCATAGTATAATTTCTGAGCTACTGCCAGCCCTGCTCTCTCTTGTAAGAACATGGTTGGAGAATCTAAGTGATCATATTTGTAGAGTTTCCTGGATAACAGACCTTCTTATCCTGAATTCCAGTCCGTCACAGTGTGTGTTCAAAAGCTGCATGTATGCCAGTTGTCAAATCTGTGTAGAAGTTATAATGAAACAGTATATATCCAACAGTTTGCAGTATCATACATGTCTATACTGACTGAAGATATTTTTAATTTTTACCTCTTTTCAGTTTTACAGCTAGTACAGGAAAGGCTGCTTCTGCTAATGAAGAAATTTTAAGCAAAAGAAGGCATTTCCTGGCAGCTGCCGGCACTCTCTATGCCCCTATATGTGCCCCACTCTCAAGGCACCTGTTGTAAGTGTTTGTAATAAGTTTTGTGAAGTATTCTGTAGCAATTGTATTCATATTAAATGTTCTTCAGTCCAGAATGCTTTCTTCCTCCCATGTCCATTGTTTCTCGCTCCTTTTTTTTTTCTTGATCCATCTCATTTATTCATAATTTATGTAATATACAGTACAAAAGATAATTTACAGAACTTCAGTTTCACCATACTGACGATGACATAAGTAAAGCATTTTAAGTATAAATTGACAACATTTTTTGAAAATATAAGCACATAGTTATACAGATAAGGCATCAATTCTTTCCATTTCAATGCTGCAATAATAAGAGCCAACTCCAAAGTTACTCAAAAAAGCTTGGCAGTTGAGCAAAACAGTCTTTAAGAATATTAAATTTTCTTGAAGCATTTCTAGAAGTTCTAGGTTTGGAATTAATATAAGTTTCAACTTTTAAAATAAATTTCATTTTATAAAAGAACTCATTACTCTTCGGTAAGGTCTCGTTTAATTTAAGGTTATACACATAATATTTACAATGCAAAACAAAAGATTCATGGGATGCTCTATCACTAAATTGTAACCAAAGAAAAAATCCTTTCTTGTCAAAATAAATTGCCTTCCAAAAAATAATTGCTCAGTATTCAAAAGGAAACTAGAGGTTATATAGCAGTCCCAAAATAAATGCTCAATGGTCTCAGTACCTATTTTACAGAAAGAACAGACAGGGCTTTCAATTTTTCCCATTAGGTGAAGAAGCCTATTAGTAGCGAGCAATCGATGGAGGAATTTAAATTGAAAATATTGGACTTTGGTCTCACGAAGACTAGTGAAAGGGATCCTTAAAATGGTTTTCCAGTCATCATCACAGAAATTAAAGAGAGAGTTCCACTTATCAACAGCATGTGGGGGAAGAGAAATATGACCAATTAATCTGGAATAAACTTGTTTTGAGAGATTTGAGGTATCAACAATAGCATTAACAGGGTGATCCTCTGGAGGGTTGGCTACCTCCAGCTGAAAAGAACTTTTCCACATAGAAGGAATAGCAGAAAGCATACCAAAAACTTTGTGAAGGGGAACCTTGTCACATTAAATTTATCACGAAACTGGGTATAAGAAAGTAAAGAACCATTGATCCTAAACAGATCTTTAACATACGATAGACCGGCTTCGTAAGCCTAGTAAAATAGCGAGTATACTTATTGATTTTAACAAAATATATTCCACATGATTTGGTTCTCGAACCTAGCGAATGGTGAAACAAAGGTCTCCTTTGACCTAGCAACACAGTCTTGCTTAATGAATTGTAACATCACTTGAATGAAAGTTACACTTAATCAAAGCTTCCTTTCCCAAACTAGAAAGAAAAGTTTTGAAGAAAATTTTCCAGTGAGCGGTATTAGCTTTATCCAGAAAACGCTTAATCCAAGAGGTCCTCAAAACATTAGGAAAGCTTTCAACGTGTATAGTTTTAGACCACCATTATCTACAGGGTTAATCATGGTATTTCTCCTGACCTTTTAGGGAGCACCAGGCAAATGTAATAAAAAATACATTGAACCTCCTTCATAAAATCCATTGGACGGTTGGGAAGAACTTGAAAAAGATACACTAATTGTCTCATAGCAAAAAATTTTACAAAAATGTTTCGACCGATAGGGGTAAAATTTCTTACGCTCGACAGCCTTAGCTGATATTTAAGTCTGGAAAATTTTTGCAAGTAGTTGAGTCTGAAAAGGTCGTCTCCATTATGAATAAAGCAAATGCCTAAAAGATTAACGGGACCAAAGTTCAGGCTAAATTAAAATCAAAGAGAAAATCTAGGGGAGTGTTAAGGGGACCTAACGGAAAGATCTACGTTTATTGAAAGTTCTCTTTAAGCGTAGAGGACACTTTGAATTTGTTTAGAGTATTAAGCAATTCAGAAACGGACCCTTTAATACGATATAGAATAATAACCGTATCGTCCGCATACTGTAATACTTTAATTTCATTACCAAAAATACTAATATCGGTGACTTTATTATTACCAAAAATAGCTTTTGACAGCATATCGGCACAAAAAGTAAACAAATACGGGCTTAAAGGGCAACAGTACCTAACAGTTCTCGGTATATTAACGGAACCTGAAGAGTGACCATTATTACATACGCAATCAGCACTATTACTGTAAAGAGTAGAAATGCAATGACGAAAGCTTTCACCGAAATTAAGACAGGCTAACGATTTATCAATAAATAGCCAATGTACTGTGACGAAAGCCTTTTCCAAATTTATGAAAAAGGAGAGACCAGGTAACTGATTGTCGTTGGTATGGCTGATAAGATCTAAAACAAACCTTTTATTCTCACCAATTAATCTGTTAGCAATAAACCTAGTTTTATAAGCACACATACAATGTTTAATAATACCTGTCAGTCTGCTTGCTAAGACTTTTGCACCAATTTTGTAGTTGGTGTTCAATAAAGAAATACGTCTGTAGTTAGTAAGAAAACAAGAATCCTTGTCAGGATTAGACATGGGGGTGATTACACCTCTACTTTGCTCCTTAGCTAAAGAACTAGTATATTGACCATACTTAATAACCAGATGCTCAATACTGGGAGAAAAGAAGTTATAAAAAGTCCGTTGAAATTCTGTCAGAGCCAGGTGCTTTCCCATATGGCATAGATAACAGTGAACGTTGACACTACTCCATCGTAAGTTGCCCCTTACATGAATCAGAATCAATATTTTCAGAAATACATGGAGGAATAGTGGAGAAAATGTCATTGCTATAAAGGGAATCAGAAGAGTACAAGTTAGTTAAGTTTTCGAGTTTCGGACAAAACATCACCATTCTTAGCAGTAATACTACCGCCAATCTTTAGTTTCTATGCTACTATATTGATCCTGTTTCTCCGTTCTAAATTTAAGAAATGCTTTTAATTTTGCTCACCGGACTCGACGAAACAAGCTCTAGAACTAGCAATAATTCTATCCAACTTGTGCTAGGAAGGTTTTTTCCATAATGGTCCAAATTATACATTAAGTTCCAATTAATTGTAACACTTTGAAAGCAATAGCAAAAAGTGATTCATCTGCTTTCATAATGAAAATCTGAATGAAATGATGTCTTCATTTTCACAAAATTCAAAGCTTTCCTTGAACATGTGCATGGTGTTTGACATGATACTCATCATAGTAGTAATACACTACGCATCCTATGAAGGCAATATTAGTACACTGATCGTTGTATCTTTGCATACGTAATTCCTTCGCAGTTTCCCCACTCTAATCGGAAGAGCTTCGAAACAAGACCCAAATACCGCCTTTTGCTGACTTGCATCAAATGTAGTTGGAAATGAGAATAACATCTAGAGCGCTGCAGCAGAAGCCATTGTGTACGTGTCATTTCTGAACCTACGTGCCTCTGTGTACATACACCAAAGTAAACTGGCAATGGTAGGCTGTGCTGCTGCATACATTACACTCATCACCCACTGACAGCAGTAATGACTGGATTAATCCTTGTAATTGTCATTACCAAGTCAGGATTAGTAAACTATGAATTTTTGGTCTAATTCCTAGCAGTATGCTGCTGTAGATCTGCTACTAAAGCTGAGTAAATCGTGAGTATAAAAACCGTTTTGGAATTGCAGATATGTATGTCTACTGATTTACGCCAAAATCTTCTGTAAATAGTATAAAATACCTATAAGCTTCCGTAACACTAGGTCCACCTACTTGTCAGTAAGTGTCTCCAGTAAAGTGTGTAATATGAGATGAGAGACTCTTAGTTGATACAATTGGTAAAAAAGGTTAATTTTCATGATAATTCAGAACAGGACTTATTCCAAGCAAGCTCACGTAACATACACCTTGAAGTACAGTATAGGTAACATGAGGAATGTATACAACACACAGATTTAGGCAAACAGAATTATTTTAAATATTAGCACCATTTCAAAATTGTTTTTTGAAGCAGATGATTTGCAAGTAATAAAAATTTTCACCAAGATGTAATTTGTAAATATAAAAGTTTTCTTTTGCATTTCCATCTTGACCGATGAGTGAACCTTTTGTGTCATGACACGTCCCGGTCCATAAAGAAATACGCTCAATCTTAAGTTTGATTTGCTATTAAAGGGACTATGGCCTCACCTCAAATATAGTTTCTACTCTGAGGCTATATGAATTCACAATAGGTCACCTTCCTTTGACTGACAACAGGTGGGCAAATTCAAACATA
>JAAAJZ020050000.1:0-10058 GCA_010015985.2 Actinopyga echinites
ATTTGACTTTAACGAAAGACCAAATAAATTTCATTGGACTTGTTCAAGTTGCTGTTTAATTTTGTAATATTCTTCCAGTATTTTTGAGCGCCACCCCAAACCACGTCGCGTGCCACAAGTGGCGCGTGCACCTCCATTTGAGGAAGCCTGCTTTAACCTATACTATAATTAACTTGCAAAATGCCCATTTAATGGATCAAATGGCACTCTGTGGCCTTGAGCAGCTTTTTGGCCAAGGGGCATACAATCACTTCACTTTAATAACAAAGGCTGTACCATGGCCATAAGAAAGCAAGGTGGTGAACCATAACAAATTGTATCTGGGACTGACTTGCTAGTAGTTCGTGCATTCATTGTAATGAGTCTATTACATAAGTGTTAAGTTAATGAACTGCACAGACAAATCCATCTAATACAGTTAATTAAGAGTTAATATCTGGAGGGCCGCCTTCAAATTTAGAACGCTTCTAGGAATTTTGATTATACGTGTGATTAAATGTACCTCTTCCTAACACTCTCCCAGCTCAAACTGACCAAAGGCCGCAGAAGGCAGAAGCCAAGTGGATGATGAGATCCCTCACTCTTTGCCTTGCAGCTGTCCTTCTCAAAATCCATACGTAAGACAATAATGGCCTAAATTTGCTTTGCTATTAATACTTCTTCTTTGTATCCCTGTAATGTTTTATTTTTGATGCCTTCTAGTTGGACCTACTGCTTTGATAAGTTGTGGTCAGCCGGTTGGTCAAGCCCTCTTTGTTAATTCCAAACTCATGCTTTACACTTAACACCTTTACAAGGCAAGGGTGAATTGTTTACACATTACGTGAGGCTATTCAATAAGTATGAGTAACACTGATGAACACCATAACATTGACAATATCATGGGTGGTAATCTTAAATACTGTCTTCCACACGATAACACATTTCAAACTTCAGTTGCTGAATGCTAGTGAAATAAACCAATAAATCTTGTGACAACCTTTCACTGCAACAGTCCAATCTGTGAGATTTCACAAATTCACGCTCGGTTGGAAACATATTTCTACATACATGAGCATTGCACTGAGAAGTACCGTAAAACAACACAACTGGAACTGCTTATTTCATTTTCTTTTTAAAAACTAAACAAAACAAAAATGGTTTCTGGTTGTGGAATGGTCAACAGTAGTTTCTGTTACCTCAGAAATTGAATGGGGTGCTTCTTGGCTAATTCTGATACTTTCTTTTGGTCGATCACGGGCCACTGCCATTTCTGCGTAGGGGAGTCTCTGCTACAATGGTTCATCACCACATTATCTGATTTGATATCAAGGCACATACCGGATACTGGATGGAAAATATGAGAAGAGTCCTGCAGAAGATGACGGGGAAAAAGAAGACGGGAGATTGCTAATGACAAAGTTTGAACTTTTTATAGAGTAGTGAAATTAAACATATGTTGAGCACTTGCATGCACAAGTAAGCTATGATACACACATTTTTCAATAAGGTGTTTCAACTGCATCTCCAATTATTACCAAAAGGCTTTAAAAAAGTTGGTAACGATAAGAAGAGCAGCACATTCGTTATCAAAGTATTCCATATGATGGAAATCAAGCAGTCTTCTATGAGCCACTTGCAACAGGGCAAAATTCAAGCACTGTCTTTACCCTGAAGATGACACACTAATATTAAAGTCTTTTCAATTTTTTCAGGGTGGGGTACAAACCTTGTGTCAAATGTTGATGCAGTGTAAATATTAAGTAAGGTGTCATATTTTAAGCCCCATCTACATGGTCATACATTTGTCCATGAACATTGTCATACAAATGTTTGAACACTTGTTGGGAAGATGAAACATGCAGCTAAAAGTTTGAACACCGTCATACATGTTGGACGTTGTTCAAATTTGTCGGGAAAGCAGTCCACATGATCATGTTTGTTTATTAGCATCGTCATACAAATGTATGATGACGTTTTTGACCAAATGTATGATCGTGTAGACAGGGCTTTATTTTGAATAATCCATAGTTCAATACTATAAGAAATGTGTTTGGAAATATGAAAAACTTTCCCTTTCAGATGCAGTGTTGTCCTTTAAGTCAAGTAGAATTGATACAGAAAAGTTTTCAGGTGGTGGTCTGTACTTACAGTAAAGGAGGACTAGTCAAAGTTCATTTTGTGTAGTATTATGAGAACATGAAGATGTAAATTTGTGGAAAATGCTATAAATGAACAGTAATATGGAAAAAAATTGTTATCTTGAAAGAGTGAGAAAGTTGTAATCCTTTTTTGCATTCTCTTTAAGGAATTTGGGGAACTTGAACACATCGACTACAGAGATGCTACAAATGATTATGTAATCAGCTACAAAACCAGGAAAGAGGCAGAAATTGTAAGTGGGAGAAATACTTTTTATGATGACATGTGCCTGCCACCTGCCATCCGTACCCCCACCTTCCCCTCTCCCTGTATCCCTTGTACACTTTACAATTCAGACTTGTAAGAACAATGTTGTAGACATGAATACAGTGACACCTATTAAGAGTTGTAATTATTGATTTATGTATTCTGTGTACAAATAATGAAAGATTATCGCTGAGGTTGTCACGGAAAGCTTTCAAGTTAGTTTCCTTTTTGGGGGGAGCGTTTTCATCAAAATCAAAACCATTGCATTCAAGATGGTTTGTTTGTTTGTTTGTTGAATGATATCAGTAGTCTTGGGTGAGTCAGTGGACTCTACTTCAGAGTTGTGACTCCTAGGCCTGGGGTCGGTTCCCCAAAGAGTTACGCTCACTCCTAAGTTTGATTCATAGTACCCAAGCCAACAGTACATCAAACTTAAGACTGTTCCTAACTCATTGTGGAAGGGGCCCCAGGAGTGGAGTTGCATCTCCGCTTTCCTCCTTGTTGCAGCTCCCTTTCAATTTTTAGCATTCAAATTGTGCTTCAAAATCCTGTTTATTTGTTCTTAAAGGTTTCCGTTTATTGGGAGTCATGACTCCATTTTGGGAGTCACGACCTCATTCAGAGTGACTCCCATGGTGATGAGTACATAACTTCAAGAATATTCGAGTCACCCAAGCATAGACAACAGTCTATTTGTTTGAATTTGTTTTAATGAATTTGAATTTGAAATTTATACCTGAAAGAAATTATCACCATGAATATGTTCACAAAGTAGCAAGTTTGAAAAGGTTTGTTTTTTTCACTTCAGTAATTTGTTTTATATTTTTTGTTTCTGAAAATGAGGACTTAACAAGCACTGATACCAGCCTTTCTGAAAACTGTAAACCTTTTTATAAAATTTTCATGTGGGTCATCCTCTGACAATTATCTCCCAAAGTTTGCTATACTACTAAAGGATAAATTATGAATTTGGTTGTTTTTACAGGCTGTTACTAGAGGTCTGAGCTTCAAGAATAAGCAACTGTCAATGTCCTGGCATATACAGGAAGACATACAGCCACAAGTATTACCCATAGAACAAGAAGATGATATCATTGGACATGAACAGGTAAATCGTGGTTGTACTCCTTCTGTGTGTTCTCTTCCTTTTGAAAGAAAATTTAAAGGGCCATATTGAGTTTACATTGTATCAACTAGAGACAATCAGAAAATACTTTTTATCTTTACTAAATCACTCAGTCTTACTAGTAAACTCTATCAATAGCCTTACCTTCCCCCACTCCCCCACCCCACCCCAATAGAAAGTCTACATTACAAGAGATATCAAGGTTGATTCATTTGAAAATGCAAATGTTTGGGTGAACAAATTACTTAAGGGTGATAAAACAATGAATTTCTTCTTGTCAGAACCTTGTTTTGTAAAATTAAAGTTATGTAGCTGCTGTATTGTGAATTACCTATCATCCTGTTCTTACAGGTCATGCTTTTAAAATTATGAAAATTTTCTCCATCACAAATGCTTTTAGACCTGCTATTGGAGGGTAGATTGTATTCATATCATACTCTTCCATAATTTGATTTACTCAGTGTACCTTTTGCCAGCTACTGGGATTACAAAAACATATTGTGACAATCCAAGAAATCAGGGAGGACAACTTGAAATATTCTGTGAGATATTGGTGTGTACAGGACACTTCAGAAGTGTAAAGTTCCCATGGTCAGGGTTTAAGGACTTTTAGTAGCCCTGGGTACTCAGGGGTCCTAGAAACTCTCTGGCACGATGTGAACCCTATCTTTGAAATATTTTCTCAAAATCCTAGACCAGATGACTAGGAAAGACACACCCATTACTTCTAAAATACTTTCAGATATTTTAGAACCAAGTTGTGTTTGTATTGAACCTAATATTTTCTTTTACCTTTCATTACCGTTTTCTGTGACTTACTACAATTTTGTGTACATGTGCACCCACACTCTTGGGAATTTTGAAGCCCTGCTAGACATCTTGTGGTCAGGGACAGTGGAACCAATTTTGAAGCAGGGGGTGGAGCGGGGGAGCTAATCATCGAAGTGGCCCAATATGTTCAGTGAAATAAAAACTGTTTAGGGCAGCTCAGAAAGCTCACAGCAGCAAAAATGCGGGGGCTAAAGCCCCCCCTAGTCCCTCCTATGTCTCCGCAGTCGCTGGTGGTAATGAATGGAATTATAAACCCACTTTAAATTTTGCCATTCTACTGTCATCCCCAGTCCCTGGGAACTTAGCTGTTGTAGGTGTAGACATTGCAGTACTTTTTATCTGATTTTATGCTCTCACCCACTACATTTTCACTGTCTCAAATGATCATTACTTGTCATTTACACTGGAACTGGAATGAATTTGCTACTTAATGTACCTTTACACTGAAAATCCCTCAGTGCAAGTCTGAGACATTGAATTGGTCTCCACTGTGTGTTCCTGTTCTTTATTTGGATTCTTTAATTGTGAAAACAGTTGATTTGATTATTATCACTTCAGTTTTAAAGATGGTGAAAAGTAGTAATAGAATCAGCTCATCCCATGTCTTGGTTTATTTCTCGTCTTTTCAGGATAATCCAGTGGAACAGGAAGTAGAAGAAGAGGAAGAAGAAGAAGAAGAGTTGGAGGAGGAGGAAGAAGAAGAAGATGAAGATGAAGATGAAAGCAGGGCATGGCGTCGATGATGCTGGCCTCTTGACATCATTAGAAATCACTGAGCAAATGTTAAGATTTGGAACAGTTTGCCATGCAGATGCTTGTAACAAGTCGAAAGTGACCTTTTTAAACTGACACCCGTAGTAACTGTGGGTCAGTTTGTATTAAACAGAGTCAGAGACTGAACAGACGTAGGACTGTTTTATATTCGTTATCTCAAAACAGTTTTGTTCCTCATTCAACTTGTGTTTTCACTTTGAAGGGAAAAACACCTGGAATTTTTCGATTTTTCTCTGATGTTTGGAAATTTTGGGAGTTATTACTAGGGTTGGGGAATTTAACTAAACACCCTGCAGTAATTAAGTTTAAAAGCAGTTGGAATCAGTCAGGTTCGGGGAATGACTTCTGGATTCCAAGAAATTCATCAGCGTAATATACTTCTTGGAAGTGGAAACACTGCTCAACTTGCCAACAGATGTCGTTGTGTAATAAAAAGAGCATGACAATGTTTGTGTTTCACTTTTGTGAAAATTTTTGAAGGCTATCCCTCAGTAGGCCTATTTGTGAGAAGCAGTGTTGGGGCTACCTCTGGGGTGCTCTTTGTGAAGTTCATCGACTTTTGCCAGATCCAGTTTTGGTGCTCCTCTAGAAAGTTAGGCCTGAAAGATCTGATGTTGTAAATGAAATCAAAATCATTTTTCTTTTCAACCCTGGTATTTAATGTTCCTCAAAGAGTGTTTGAAGCTTCTAAAAGTTACTTCAAGTGTTCAGGTAATGGGTGCAGAGTCATTGAAACCTCAATAGATGAAGAAGAATGGAAGTTCATCTGTGTTAGAGAATACGGTAGTTCGGAATTACTTCAGGGCGTGCGCACACTTGTGCATTTTAGCCGCCATGTAATTTTTGGTGCGTTTACATCCCGCCACCAGCTGAATGCCTGCGTCTGTGTCTCTCTGTTGCCACCGCGCTCTTCAACCGTTGTTTTTTCATGACTATGAGATTGCATGTGGGCAATTGTCTCACTTGACCCTGGGTTTAGTGAGACAGTTGCGCTCCTTGTGTTTATTCCGAGCTACCTTATTAACGTTTGAAGACAAGTGAAGATTGTTGCTTGAATAAGTCATTGTTGTGAAGTATTTATATTTCTTCATGGAAGTGTCACTGCAGCCAGTTTTGAAGGTATTTCAAATTGATGTAACGTCAAGAAAAGGATTTCAGCATCTGCAAACTCAAGAAAAGCTTAGGATTTTAAGTGAGGAAAGTTTCCATGCATGTTTGTTTTAAAAATTGTAACAACAGAAGACACACTCAATTTTTTCATATTGCACTTGTCAGATAATTTGAACCTCCCATGTAAGAATGGTAGGTGTGATTGAAATACCCAAAAAACTTTTGCAATGGGCATGCTCTGGTCACACAAACTAGAAATATTTTTAGACCTATTTTCTGAGTGTAACCAGATATGTGTGTTAAGGTTTTGTTAACGGAATGGTAAGTGGCTTTTAATAGATACCATTTCCAGAGAAAGATTTCAGTCTTAAGTCAACGTTAAAGGGTATGTGCTATCACCCCAGAAATATTTTGAAATATTGATTTGTGTTAACATCTTTGTATTTTTGCAGAAACCATCCTTAATGACCCATTTGATTCAAATTACACCTTAGAGAGGATCAAAGTATGTAACTTTACCAGGTCATAGTCAAACAAGTTCCTTGAGAAGTTTAAGAAGTACGAACATTATTTTATGAGCCTCCTTCTAGTAAGACTGGGGTTACTTCATTTGCCCATTATTAGTTTGTATTTTTTTGTTTAAGCCTGCATTCATAAATATTCATGAACTTTCACTCTCTTTAACTGTAATTTACATTTTATCTCTGTTTGAGAGTTGTAAAAGTGACAAAGTTACTATGATTTTAAGATGTTAAGCCTACTGTTGTTGTATTAAGAAATGTTGTTCAAAATGTTATATCATGTATCTACTCACATTACATGCAAATAAAATGTGTGCATGAGAACTTCAAAAAAAAAACAAAACAAAAAAAAGAGAAAGAAGAAAAAGAAAAGAGATAAAAGAGATGAAAGAAAAGAGATTCAGAGAAAACAAAGAAAAGAAAA
Source organism: Actinopyga echinites (assembly GCA_010015985.2). Taxonomy (NCBI): domain Eukaryota; kingdom Metazoa; phylum Echinodermata; class Holothuroidea; order Aspidochirotida; family Holothuriidae; genus Actinopyga; species Actinopyga echinites. The sequence goes on from JAAAJZ020050000.1 coordinate 7,175, forward strand.
AGTCAAATCACCTGCTGACAAAAAGAGGTGGCCATCTGATTTCAAACTTTGGAAATATCATTTGCTAAAAACGAAAAGAAAGAAATAGCCACCAAAATCTAAAAAACACCTGCTATTTTAAAAAAGAAAAGTTGAAGCAGGGTGAAAAGATTTGAAAATGAAGTTCTCAAAACAAAACAAAACCAAAATATCTCCAGAAAGAGTGGCTCCTTTCCTCCATGAACATGCTATAAAAGCTAAGTTAGCTAAGTGGGTCTGCGGGGCAATAGGTGAGTATGCAGCCTTATTTTGAACAATATAAGCATGGGGGAAGGGGGAGGGGAAGTTTATACATGGGTCCAGAGGGTGTGGAAGTATTCTGGTAGAAACTGGGAGAGTAGAAGATGGGAGGCAGTATGATAGGTGACTTGTGTGTACCATGGTTTGAGCTAGAATAGGAAGCTGGAAATCAGTAGGGTGATATTATTAAAAATTTGTCTGGGAAAGTACTTAAGTATGAGTCAAGGGGGGTGGTGGGTGGGTGGGGAGAATCAGGGTACAAAAAAATCCTGGACTTGCTCCCTGGCTAAAGTTCTAGTGTGTAGATTACTGGCTATGAGAGTGGTGGTTGCTGTGTTAGACTGTGGCCTGTGGATGTGTTTTTATAAGGTGAGTAGGATGATGGTGTATTCATTTGGTCATAGTGATGGTGATGTTGTATATTGGTTGCCTGGTGTTGTGATGATGGCAATTCACTTTTGTGGTAGTGATGATGTACCCTCATGGTAGAGGGGGTCAGGAGGTGTATTGATGATATCTGATGTATTGATGATAGCCAAATGTTTTGGTGATAATGGCTGACTTCTATGATGATGGTTATGTATCTTTGTGGTGATGATGATCTAGAGTCATGGTGTAGGAAGGTCTTAATGATGATTCACCATGATGATGATGATGATAGTCAATAGTTGTGTTATCTATGGATGTGGTATGATGTACTGTTGTCACGAAACATAACTGTTATGGCATTAGTGTCATATCATCACCTGTATTCGTGGTGATGATATACCAATTGTGGTGATGATGGTCAGCTGGTACTGGATGGTAATGATGGTTAACTGTTGCAGTGATTGTGATGTACCAGTATGGTAATGACTACCAGTAGATGTGTGGATGCTGATGATGATGGTAGTGGTGGTGATGATGACAACTATGATGATGATGATGATGATGATGATGATGATGTCTGACATGTATGTGTGATGAAACAATAATAATGGTGAAATTTTTTAATCATCATGGCCAAACACTTAAAATGTATCTTCCTCCACAGGTTTTTTAAATGTGGTTGCAATGCCAAGTAGAGTGTGACAGTTTGTAAAGACGAGGAACTTGAGGGGGTAAGAGTGACTTTTCAGAAATTCATCACAACTGAGGTCTTACAAGATAAAGACGTTTGCCCTTGGAGGTGATTTCTTGCTCCTTTCTGCTGCCAGTGATGAATTTTGGCACCAATTTTCCAGGAAAATTCTTTTTAGGAGGTATGATGTTTTTATTGGATGGGTATTTTTGGGGGTGGCAATTTTCACAAATGGTAGAGTTAATATGCAAACATGAATTGGGTATTGTTCCAATATAGCCATCATTGACCAGTCACTTTCACTGAATCACTTCCCCCTTGGACAAGTACCCTTAGAGGGCAGGACAATTTATGTCAAGATGAATTCAAGTAGAAACACAGGGAAGGGATCGGGCATTTTTTGAGAACCATAGGCACTCATAGGAATTTGAAATAGGGACCACTGATGGCTTTCATGGTGAACCCGGAGACACGGTATTAGAATATGGGCTTTGTTTGGTGGTGTTGATAATTTAAGAACGAGTCACATGGTGTTCTTGCTGTTCTTGGTAAAGGTTATCAGGGTTGGTTGTAGTCATGGTGAACCCGAGAAGCCATCTCAGTTTAAGTGATGATAACTGTAAATCTAAGATTGACTAAGTTCCTGACCTGCACTCAAGAGCGTCGGCAGGATTTTGGCTGGGGGGGGGTCAAGGCTCCTCAACCTTTGCCGCCAGAGGCGAAATATTTTTGAAAATTTGACCTTGAAATAGTGTGCATTCTGAAATCTGAATGTAATCTAAGGCAGGTCCACGGTGCCCGGCCGGATCTGTCTTTTCATGCACTGGTTTAGACTGGTCCCCAGAGAACTGCTCATATTTTGCATATGTTTGCTTTTTTAATTTTCATGCATTTTTCCAGTGGGGTCAGTTGACCCCATTTTCCCCTATATGCTGAAGCCCATGCCTGCACTGCAGGCATAGGTTTAGGATTCAGGGGTAAGGGTAACAAAGATTAGTTTAGAGGATCGTTACTTCAGACCTTTAGTCAAGTGCTTAAGTTTTGAGGGGTAGATGGATATACACCATGGGCGCATCATAAGGGTCTAGCTGTAACTGAATCTCACAGGTGTGAAAAATCGGGGTTTAATTGATTTATTGAGTGGGAACATTGCCACCTCTTTTTATACATACAGGTGAAAGTGGTATTAATAACTGAAGGGGGCAGTTTTCATAGGTTCTTTTCCTAAATTTGAGTCTCATAAGGTCACCTCTGAGGGACCGTTGAGAGGTCAAACTGTGAAAATCTTGTAAACAATATAGGTAAGTTTCTTTCTTTTCATATGATGCAAGTGGTTGTCAGGCCCGTAACCAGACTTAGAGAGCAGGGGGAAACCAAACTCAGGAGGGGCATTTCCTTTTTGACGATTTAAGGGTTTTAATGTAGCCTAGGTATTATTTGATTGATGGTTCATACATAACCAACTGCACTTTGTTGTTGGATAAGCCAAAGAGGGGTGGTCTGAGGGGAGGGGTGTTCCCTTCCCCTTTGAAAATTTCTTGCTCT
>JAAAJZ020050110.1:0-10057 GCA_010015985.2 Actinopyga echinites
AAATCAATACTAATAGACGACTTGTGTTACTTTAATCTCATGAAGGATCTTGTTGATCACAATATGTCCCTGAAAGTCACCCTTCACTTCTAAACCCTGCGGCTGTTTTTTTTTTTTTTTTCTTTTTTTTTTATTATACTATCTCACTTTTTCCCTCTTCTATATGTTACGCTCTTGCCGAAGTACTTTCAGATTTTGCATCTCCGATCGACCGAGAGTGGACATACTGGTGGTCAACTTTTCCGAGTCATTAAAAGCTAAGCGTGCTTTTAATAGATGTCAGACATCCCTTTAATGACACTCTGGGCGGATTTAATTGTCGACGAGGTCAATGAACGGATGTGTATGCAAGAAAAAAGGAACTATTCATGCATTTTCACTCATTTTAAGGCTTTCGGAGCCCGATTGCATTAATTTAGACCAAAAACTATTAGAGAAATTAGCTTAGGCTATAATTCATTTCCTGAGAAATTTTATGAAGAACAAGAGAAAAGACACTGTTAAAAGTTGCTCCGAAAATTCCATCGAGAGATAAATGCATAACAAAATAATAAACACATAGAAAGTGTCTACACAAAGCGTAAAGATAATAATTGACAATTTCAATGATTCTTAGAGAATGTGCTCGAGGCCACGTGGGAAGGCGTAAGATTCTCCTCAAGAAGTAGCTCAGCTTATAAAATTTGGCGCCAATTTCATCTCCCGCCAAATTTCGATGAGTTCAGAGGAGACTTGGAGAGTATATTCGCAACTCATTTTAATACGTCGTATTTTGCTCGTTTTCATTGTCGTATAAATAATGAACACAAGTCATAACGTTCATCTTCCAAGGTATGATTAGCATTACATGCATGTATTTAAGTTGTACTCCAAACGTAGTTCATAAGCCGTCCATTTCTTAAAGCATGCACTAGTGAGGTTTTTTATACAAAGTTGCAGAAAGAGTAATCTGGACGTCTGTTGTTAGTACTTATATTTTTACCAGATATTGGTAAGAATTCGCACCCTGAACTTTATAATTAATTTACATTATATGATATACTCATCATAGCGTCCATCAATGACTGTGTATATGATGAAGATTTACTCCAGTTACATTTAATATTCCTTGCACTAAAATATTGCATTTTTCTATATTAAAGTAATATACCTAATCGTTACCTTGGAGTCTAATATTACTGCCAGTCAGGGGTGCTTACAAAAATACCGAAAGCCGTGGTGACTACTTTTCGTGCATTCAGGGGATAATTGATTGAAAAACGGCATTTAGGTTTGAACTAAAGAATTGCCAATTATATTGCGAAGGCCTGAACACGAATTGCAAGCCTATATGGTATCTATTAAAAAAAGCCTTTGTCTGTTTGTTTGCATTACCGACCATTGAAACCAAAAGAGAGATCGCATTGTTTGCACAAAGTTACACTACTTCTAAACGATACAATACCATATTTAATTGTATCATAATTATTCATGTAGGCTGGTAGATAAAATAATCTTGAATAAAAAAGTCTCAAATTTAGCTCACCCTGCAGTGCATACAGACACTCTAATTTCGGTGGAACTGGATTCGTTCCTCATTAAAATCACCAAAATACGTTCTGAAAAGAAAGAAGGAAAAAGAAAAAAACCTTACCTGTCTAACTTCCATCTTTATAGCACAATATAGCAAAGTTTGATATGCATGGGTTATTCCTCATTTAAAACAAGTCTGACTACAAGACTGTGACCTGTCTCTAAAACAGCGATGGTTAAAGATTTAGGAAGACTATATATCCTACTCCTCATGCAAATGAATCATCGTGCATTGCTTGGATCTTTTCCTGTTGAAAGGAAAATCGTGTTTGAAGGCAGCTTATAAGTGATTTTTACGTTCAGCCTCTCCTACTCATGCTGTATGGATAGTAGAAGATCTAATTCGAAAACATCAAATTTTCAGTGCAGGATCTAAACGTTACCTTAATTGAAATAACATCGAGACATTTATTAGCTGCTTGTCAACATTAATTTGAGCTGGGATGGCAAATTAAACACTCGAAAAATTCATCAAAGGTAATTCAAAGGTAAGTGGTCTCACATATTTAGAATTTAGAATAGAAACCTATTTTGTTGAAAGTTATTTGAACAGCCATATTTTTTCCAGGTGCGTAAATGTTCAAGCGGAGGTGGCCTTCAGCGAAAAGTTGCTTCCAAGATATTTTTAGTTACATTGGAGTTTATATCTGGCTTTCTCTGACCTGGTGCCAAGGTCGAAGTTTATTTTATTTGTCCGAATGGTTTACTCTTTTCAAAACGAACAAGATGGTCAGGTATACTTGGCTGTAGCTGTTTTTCTTCATGTTTTTCTGTTTTTTGTAATGTTGAAGACTGCTCCCAGCGAATTACAAACACCTTCAAGAGGAGAATCTCGTATTCTCTGCCAATTTTGAGTCCACCTCGAGTTTGGTCTGTTTGGTAATGTACAATTGAAACCACGCCTATGACTTTACACCGCAATTCGTACTCAGTCTTAACTACTATGTTAAATCCTTAGATTGAGAATCAATCTACCAGATTTAAATCAGGAACAAATCCAAATTTGGATTGAGAAATTTCAATCAAAACAGAAGCATTCTCAATTTACTAGATTGAGTATTTCAATCAAAACTTTCGATTAGTCACTAATTTCAATCTTTCTCAATGCTGAGATAATAGGTCACAGTTCTGAGTTTATTTCATATTTTGGCCCATTCAGCAATTTAGTCGAGTATGGACAGTACCGTAAGACTATTCGTGATTATTAATTTTTACCGATAACATCATGACCTTGAAGTAATACCAACGAATTTTCTTTTTCTGTGGACTCGGCTGGAATCCATTCCGAGCCAATTTGTATTCCAAGACTTCCCATCTGCTGTACCACTGAGCCAGCTGTCCAGACCCCCTCCCCAAAGAAAGGGATCGAGTCAAGTTCTGAACAGGGTCTGGTGTAACCATGGGTTTAAAAACCCTTATAAACAACCCTGATATGTAGCATGGCCCATGTCAGGTTATAAACCGTGGTTGTTTCTCAAATTACTGCTTTGACCGCATAAGCTCTGTATCTGTTTATTTAGTAACCGAGAAGTTTTCAAACGGACACAGAACTAGGCCTATAGTGTGCTAATTCAGTAAGGTTATAAATCACTGCTACATCGAATTGTATCAAAGGGAATAAGAAGTCACCCTAAATTTATTTAGAAAAATCATCGAGGTCTTGTAATCTTCCTCCCATTTTCTTAACAAATTATTTCATGATGTTCCAGAACAAAAAGACTGAATAATCAAGTAGTTCTGCTTCATACAACTCACTGGTGTTTAACTGCCACGTGATTAAAAAAGCCATTCATGAGTTAGGACACTGTGACAGGGGTATACGAATTTATTTGGGTGACTGCATTTTCCCTTTAAGTTTATTTCTGGTTTTGACATTAAAAAGTACAAAAAATTTTTTAAGCTGGAAGTTTCTTTGTCCTTGCTTCGTTCTGCTTGGAAACTTCTCAAATGTAATGATAATTTTAAAGTTCGTTGAGATCGGCCAGCAATGCATGTTAAGTGCTTCTGTGAGGTTGCGTAAATATAAATGAATCACAGGGGATACACTGAGTCTAAAATTTCAAAAAGTAACTTAGCCTACATAGGCTTAAATATGATAACCATAGGTCTACATTAAATCCATGGAGCTATTTTATCAACTGGAGTAGGAATGGTACGCACAAAATTGAAACCAATAGGACTATTGCCCCACGCAGTTAAATGTACGGGTTGAGCGTATGATATATGATAGCCTTAACGCTATAGGCTATATACGATACAAGGAGTTTTTCAACGGGTTGGGGATCTTAAAAATGTTCCTTTTGATTGATTATAGGTGTTTAGAGGGTTTAAACTTATTTTAATAATTATCCTCTGCTCGTTAGAATTATTTTCACTTTAACAAGTAACAGTACCCTAACTATTTCGAATTGCTTGTCGTAAGGTTGGAATTTAACGCACTACTAACTTTGGGTATAAGTTTGGTTTCCGTGTTGGCTTCAGCTGTGTATATATAGCTGTTACTGTAGCATTGCCGGGGAATTATCTAATCCTCAGCTATAACTCCGTTACAGGGATATAAAATGTATAGCCTTACTCACATGATTTCAAATGGCAGACTGATTGTGCAATAATATGTGATGTCATTCTTGCTCTACTCATATTACCTGCCTTTGTTTTCTTTACAAATTAAAATACTTAAATCATCGAAGCAAATGAGTCATTGCCTGAAAAGCATTCTTTTAGACCTCGACTGGCTCTCAGTCAACTCATTTTACAACAATACGACAATTACAGTTCATCACATTCTTTTGTAAAGTTACAGTGGCCTTGAGATAAGGAAAGAAAAACAAAGGCATGTAACATGAGAAGTAAAATATTAGCATCACAAATTGTTGCGCGATTTACTCTTTGAATTTCGTGAAAAAGATTTTAACATTGTATATCTCAGTACAGAAGTGTGGTGTTTGGAAGGAAGTTGGACGACTCAAATTTCTTTGGACCCTTCCTGCAAAGGCTAGGCAATATGTTAAAAATTGTAGACTTGAAGTTATACCTTTTTTATCAAGCAATGCTTCAGTCCTTCTAGAACACGTCCTTACCAACTCCGGTGGGACAATCCCTTTTCCCGAATACACGAAGAACGTGCTTCCCCTTAAATCAAACCACCCCACGCCCACAGAAACTATACCGACATCAATATAGACTTCGTTAGATTACGGTACGCACTGCATGCCAGTCAGCCAGTGATAAAGAGCGTCGTACAGTACTGTATTGCGCAAGCGGATCTTGACCCGTTATTGATGTATAAAGATAGTTGTTTATGAATTCCAGACCTTGCTCGGGAAGGATGTTCATGTGTTTGTGTTGGTTTGCATTCAAAATTGTTTTATCATTTTTGTTGGTTCACACTTAGTGCAATCCTTGTTCTTCCATTAATGCATTAGGTGCACACGGTAATAAATCAGTCACCTGCTCATTAAGAAATGTCCGGTGTTGGCATCTCGTTGCTTTTTGTCGCAAAATAAATACAACAGAAAATAAATATTTCTTTTATTCCCTAGTCCTAACCGATCTTTACTTCTGAGTTTATAAACGTCGATATTAACATCATTTAAATAAGAACTCTCGAGGTGTTCGAATGTTGTTTTTATCCTTGACTGGCTTGTTCCGCCTTGAAAGCCCATCGAGGGTTTTAACAATCAAAAAGCTCTGAATCAACCGATTTTTCGTTCACACTTCCGTCTATTCTGCGTAGCTAGTAGTACAGTCTTTATTGTGTATCAGAGAAACATGTAAATGACGTCAAGAAAGACGGAACAAGCTGTACGCTCCGCAGGGTATGAATTCTGAGGTTTTATCTTTGGAGGCATCAGAGAGTTGCTTAAAAGAAACTTGCTGGTGGCATCTACCATCCAACTACGGAGCAGGTGAAGTTTTTTTTTTTTTCGTTTAGTTCATAGCGTCGAAAGAATAGTAGCCACAAAGAGCTACTAGCCTACTACGTAGGCTAGGTGACAGGTGACAGGATGCCAGCCGGTCTTCTGGCTTTTTATCCGCACTACCTACGCGATGACACAGGAAATGATACACAGAAATACCGGTATACAATATGATCGAAATCATTTTTCGGAAAAAAGAGCAAATTGAAACCTGGAAACACCATAAACTAGGAGGTGAATTCAGGCCGTGAATGGGTTGGTTACTCAAGCAATATCAAAGATGTTATCTGATTTTCTAACTAGCATAAAATTCGAATTTAACCTACGTTTTTGAGTTTGGTTGGATACTCGACTGCTCGAGGAGGAAGAGAAGGTTTGATCACCAAGGATATCGGAATTATATCGTAAAAAACTTACAACGTTGGGTGGCCAAGACGCAAGGTCAAACCAACACGTCGCTGACGTGAATCCCCCTCCCACGTGCCAGGTGCGCAGGGTTGGACTCGAGGGGCGGGTCTAAACAGGCTAAGAGAGACCATTGCATGGACCCACCACAAATTCCTGCTAGTTATAGTCTATTTTACTGCAGTAAAAGAAGTTCCATAACTATTACAAAATTTTGGGTACTATCCAGGAATTTTCTCGGCTGCAAATCTGTTTGGCAGCACATAGACAGTGAGAGTTCCAAAAAATGTTCTTCGACGCATAAACTAACTAAATTTTAGTGACGTAACTGTGGTTCTCCCTTTTCTCCGTTTTTTTTTTCTTTTGCCAAATTTCGAGCCAACGCACTTCCCTCTCCATAGAAAATGACTTTGAACCGGATGTCATCTTGATGGTATTTAAGATTGATATAAGATAAGATTAGGTTAGACAGGATACGTTATTTAGTCTCACCTTTCAGACCTGCCTTGTATACATATTTCAATACCGTTTCAACGGGAAAGAGCATATCATATATTTTGCATATTTTGAAAACTTTCTTCGAGGGTACCATTTCACGGCAACCATGAATTTCTGAAAAATTACAGACTAACCCAGTGTCGGATCTAAGTTACACACCATCCATCCGAGTACTAGGGAAGTGACGCTGTCAGACCGCCGATGACTTTTTGTCCAAAAATTGAGATCTTCACTCCAGAAAAGTGTGTCAATCAAATAGTTCTTTATTTGAGGCTCTCATTCGCTTCTTTTTGGCTTGTTTAATGTAGGTTGGAGTATCCGATCAATACTTAACCGGTGTAACTCTGCAAACATAGACATTCAGTACAACAGCTTGACAGTGCAGTTGAACTGTTCAATGCATTGAATGGGTTAGACCTGTCTTAAAAGTTCAACCAGCTGATCCCTTCCCTGTATACTTCTACCACGGCACAGAAATCGCAGTGCGCATGATCAGAAGATGGTAACAAAAACCTGAATACTCCACGCTATCTTAACTAGAACACCAAACTATAAACGATTATAAGCAAGTGAAGTGATTTCTGGCTTGAAAAGTTGACAGGCAAAGTCGATTATTTTTATGGAAAAGGGAAAATTTTCTGTTGTTTTGTTAAGTAATGGATCTTATAAAAGGTCAATATTGCATTTAAATTGGTGAAAATCTTCATATTTTAAAAGCAGGTCATGTAGGTAGAGAATGATAAGGAATTCAAATAAGATGACTGACTATATAACTATACTTTAACTAAACAAATTTCTGCTGGAAAGAAATCCAGAGGTTTGCAGTTTTGTAGCTGAATAATTTGCCCACCCAAAATGAAGCAACATGCATAACGCTTGAAATGTATAAACTGTTTTGGAAGAGTAAAGCTATTGAAGGACTGAGCTTGTTGGTAAGCCGACTGAATGATGTAGTAAGGAAAAGAAATTTTGTCGTGCTTCCATTGTGATGCAATGCAAACACAATATTGTACTTTAAAATTGGGATTTACAATTACAGTATAGAACAGAACTTCATGTAATAGGTATTTATGATTCAGGAAGTGGGTTATACCGACGACAGGATGAACTTCAAAGAAAAGTTTAATCGCGCCCTCATTCACATCGAGTCACATCTTTTTCTGCTTGTTCGCCTTGACGGATACCATAAAGTGGCTCGAATTGTTCGTAGTAGAAACAGTTGTACTGAAGAAACATTGCTTCTTGGAATGATCTGTTCTGAAGCAAAATCCCGTAGTTACTTCTTCGTTTTAATTGAATTTAGGAAACAATGAAACATGATATTGAACTAATTAAGGTCTATTGTTCTCTTGAAATTCCTTTATAGCAATCTTTTAGAAACTTTTGACTTTTTGAAACAACTGATGATTTTAAGGGTAGAGCATTATGTTGCAGGTACTGTGTTACAGGTACTACAGGTCGTATGTTACAGGTCGTATGTTACAGGTCGTATGGCACTTTAAGTGTGACGACTCTTTGTATCCTATCGATAGAACAACGGTACTCTTATGGCACATTTTGTGTTGCCTTTCACTAATTATGGTCAGATGGAAGCTTATAACTTTTAACTATTCGCATATGATGATCTCTGCAAGCCTTCCTTTCTTCTTATTTCGGTCTATCCATTTATATAAATTTGCATAAATGCAATACAATGACTGTTAGTAGGTGGTATTGAGGTACAATGTACGGACTGTCACATTACCTTTTCTTCAGTTAAGCATGCACTAGTGTTATGGCAGGGTTAACCTCGGTTATTACAACACCTCTTCTCACAGCCAGAACTTGTGTAAATTATTTCTTCTCAGTTTCTTTGTAAGCCAATCAACACAAGGTAAGCGAAAGTTTTTGTTTATTTCAAAGAACGTCGCATGCATGTGGAAACAAACTTTATTTCTCTTCTTCGGTGAGTGTTTTGACATATAACGCCGTCTGCTGCGAAAAGGGTTCATTTCGTTTTGTCACGTTCCTCTTTTTCAACGCATCACATGAAAGCTGGATTTATATAGAGTATATATGTATACCAGACAAAACCATTGCGAAAAATGGTTCTATTCTCCATAACCTATATACTGGCTGGGCCAGACTCCTTAAACTGCACAGCTTTCTTTTCAAAAGCGACAAATTAGGTCTAGAAATGTTGATTGGGGTCGCTTCTTTGCTTGACCTCAATACCACGAGATGTGTTTGCTTTCAAATATTTGCGTTGTGATTCATTTTCTTTTCGGTGTGAAAACTTCGCTTGTATTGTAGCTAGCTATCACCAAAGTGCATGCACGTGGAGATCTACCCATAGAGAATGCTTTAGAAGCATGTCCCTTTTTTTACCTGGGCAAAAATTAAGGATTCGAATATTTGCTTATTAACAAGGATTGGAAAGGTGTGCTTGTCAGGCAAAGTGTCTTTAATTTGTGTCTCATGGATGAAATTGTGAGAGTGATATTTTAGCGCGATAGAAGCCGTTATATTGGCTAAGGCCTCCCATCTTCTTTGTTAATTTCATCGCTAAGAACGAGGTGTAATGGAATGTTAGCAGTGCTGTAGTTTAGAAAGCAAAGGTTATGTAGAAATAAGAGAGAAAGGGAACGTTTTACTTCTCTGCTGCAGATGAAGATAACAAGCTAAAAACTCTGTTCGAATTCTTTACTCTTTTCAAGAAATATCTCTTCAAAGTCCGTCTGATCAGGGAGTTGTCATATCTGACCATGGGAGCTACCCGGGAGAGTTGATTTGACATTTTTACCATTTCCAAGATAATATATTTGCTAGAATGCAGAAGTTATAATGTGGATTGCGGCTAAAAGCAATTTTATCTCGTACTTATACCAACATTAATTGCATGTCTCTTAAGTACTTATAAATTACTTCATTAATACTTTGCAATTTGGTGTGTGATGTTGACATGTTGCAAATAGAAAATTATTTCTTTCAAAATAAATCTCCGGGTCGTCTCAAAATTGCACCTATCTTAGAAAAGAATATTGCACAAGCAAAGAATAACAAGAAGAAAAATCGTAAATATGCCCCCCTCCATGTTACAGATTTGTATTTTTAGCTGTTTCTTCATGATAGAGGTGTGTAAAAATCTGTCTTTTTAATTGTGATTATTAGATGGCCTTAATGATGGGCATCAGTGGCATAACTAGTAGACTTTTTAATCCAGGAGGCAAGAGGGAAACAAGGTGGGAAAGAAGCCGGGGGGGGGGGGCAAGATGGGCCTACAGCTAGCGGCATAACGCAGTGCTCTTCTCTTTTCTTGGTCTACTACCTCATGAGGCAAGCGAGGGATGACTGGGGTTCCATCCCCCTTACCCACTCGGATTAAGACACTGGATATGGAGGCTACTTTTCAGGTTTTGAGTCCCTTAGACACTGAATGTTAGTGACGTTTACTTTTCTAAGGACTCTGAGTACTTTGCGGAACGTAACATCCGAGGAAAATGTTTGTGGCAATATATTTACGTAAACTGTAGTAAGTTCTAGCAGGGAGTTGCAACTTCCTGGCTCTAGTCACGAATCATCTGCAATAAGATCACGCCTACTACGGTACTGTACTTGCTTGTTTCACGGCAGAGGCTGCTATTTACACCTCTTGGGAGGGGGGAGTTACACTATACCCAAAG
>JAAAJZ020050221.1:0-10056 GCA_010015985.2 Actinopyga echinites
AAGTATTCTAGAGAGAATAATAAAATTGAATAAAACAAGGGAAAGGCCACAGGGCAGACTGCACGAGTTAATCCTTTATTCGGTCATTTATACTGCTCGTTTTGGCAAGATGTTGGCGTACTTTTGACTCAGTGAAACAGAAGACTGTAAACTCAACTAGAGGGAGTAAAAAGCATTAGGAATTTCTTCCGCCTTGTACTAAAATTCTGATTCTTGCAAATACTTTCCAGTAGCAGTTACGGTACATGTCGAGAAGATGGTTGGCTTATTGTTCTTTTCAAAATGTTTAAAATGACGATAATTATTTGATATAACAGTTTTACCACCAGTTAGTCACAATCTTGTGCATACGAGCAAGGTTCTTCTCAAACTCCACGAAGTAAATCAAAATATTTGGAAAAGGAAATCACCTCAAGTTCTACTGCGTCCCCATATGGGAACGATACACTTGGTGTCAAATATGGTCGTAATGAACGGTTTCAAAATGGCTCACTATAAATTTCCCACCGTGAGAACTTGATGTTTTCGATTCAGAAAGGCTGCATTGATAATTGTTCGTGTAATGACTGACACGAACGATAATTTAGAAAATTTCAGTTACGATTTTTCTTCATTGTAGTGAAGATGGTTTGCATCTTTGTGAAGCGAAGTGATTCTTTGCCGATTTATTTAGTTACCTTTTTGTTTAATTGATTAATTCATTTTTTCATTCATTAATTCGTTCGTTCGTTCGAATATTAGTTCGGTCGGTCGGTCGTTCGTCAGGGCAGGATCCAGGACTCTTGAACAGGGCTGGCGTGGCCTCCAGTGATCGCCGTCCTCGGGGAGGGGTGTAATTTGCAATCACACATCTAATTGTCAGAGTGGCACCACACTATATCTGTATCTACTTTTTTCAAATCTCCGGTATCTGACAACAAATATTATTACATTTTGTAGGACTGGAGTGAAATACCATTACAAACAAATATGTTGTTCTGCAAAATAGGGAGCGTACGCCCCCACGCCCCCTCTAAATCCGGCGCTGCCAATACCTTCGGACAAAATTCAGTCATCTTAGGTGCACAGCCTTTCAATTAGAATGGGATGTGGTAGGATTTCAAATACAAAATATTTATATTGCCATCTCTTCCCCTTAAATTAAGAGATATGTTTCGACGTTGGGGTTAATTTATTGCTTAACACAGATGACTATCCTTTAGAGAGTTGTCAACTAAATGGCGGACTGACAGAGACCGTATAGACTGACGTTTTGTAAAATGAAAACCACTTACTTTTTTTTTTTTTTTTTTGAAGTAGGAACCAGAAGTAAGGGGATATAACGCCATCACAGTCAAAGTACATTTGTCAAACGAATCAAATTGAAAAATTACAATACGGGATTATTGCACCTCTAACTCATCCGCATGTCCAAACCCTGCAATCACTCGCGGGGTTTGTTTAAATTTTTTAAGTTGTGTCATAAGTACACTTGCAGAATATTTTTACAAACTGGTGTTTCAAAAACGATCATTTTGTATTTGTTCCATCGGATGAATTTTGACCGGCTTTTTATATTTCTTGAGGGTATGGGGTTTGTTTGTGAATGTCACTTTTACTGAATAAAATGAGGTGTTGACGAATTGCTTCAAAGTCCTAAAAGTCGTAAACAAAGCTTCTAAGTGAGTCGTAAGTGGTTTTCAGGAAAGGGAGACCGTCAATCCAAATGGCATAACTTCTGTTGTAAAGCCTGCTGGCGTTACAATTCCCTTTTCAAGATCAACTTCATTTACGTTTTGTTTCAATTGACATTTTCAAAGAAGTAGAAAATGTTGTCATCCAAGGAAAATTCTGGTGTTTTCTTTCATGGGAAGCAGCATTTTTTCAATTAGTTCAACAAAGCAGTAACGTAAATACCTATTGACTATAGAGTGGAAATGATCAGGAAGTGCGACCATTCATTTGGAAAATTCATTTCCTCTTCATCACAGATGCTGTCCATTATTTACACGAAAAATGTACGTTCAGGTTATGGTTGTCTTTGAAATTTTCATTACCTTAAACCGTCCTATTATTTCGTTATTGCATTCCAGTGCAGGACTGAATAAAAGGGTATAGTTTAACACCTAATGTGTCTATTTTCAAGTAACTGTATATTCTGCATTTGGAAGTCCTCAAATGACAATAATAGGTGTAAAAGTTGATTGACATTATGCCGTACTGTTGGTTGCAACCCATGCTAAGTAATAACCACACTATAACTGGAACTGTAGAGAGGTATTTTGACTTTGATGCACCGGAAGTGTGAACAGGAAACTTGAAAATTAAAGCATGTGCACTCTAAAAACTGTTGGGCACGTATGCCACCTGACAAACTGTTGGGTAAAAATATTACCCAGGTTGGTCAAAAAAGTGCCCATATTGGGTAAAGTTTGCTTACTTTTTGACCAGTCTGGGTAATCTTTTTACCCAACAATTTGTCAGGTGGCATATATACGTGCCCAACAGTTTTTAGAGTGTGGTATTCGAAAAGTGCGGGCTGTTGCAATATGGCCAACCGTTCTGCGTAGTTACTTCAATCAGTGCTCTTGTAATGATATTTTAATATATATAGTCATTTGTGTTACCTACATACTTCACTACCAAAGCAAGAGATCACAAGAGTTTAATTTGTGCTTTTTCAAGGTCCATATTCACATTTGGAAATCCATGCCTGACAGAGTTGTCTTTTGAGAGCAAGGTTTCAGTGCTGTAACATATACCAATTTTTTCATCAAAGAGTTGAAGAAACTTCTCACACCTTTTCTTCCAGACACATTCATCGCTCTTGCATTTTTATCTTCGTTCTCTAATAAGAGAATTTTTGTACAGTGAGTGAAAAACTACCAAATTAAATATTCAGATAGGCCTCTTCCTGTTCTCATTATCTAAATTGCTGGGCAGGATCAATTATTTTGCCTATAATCTATACTTTGACCAGTTTGTTTGGCTAAATATTGGCAATGAGGGTTTGAAACTGCACTGTTTACGTGAGTTAAGAACCTGCAGTAATTCTTGCTTTCATTGCATGCATTGTATAAAGTTAAAATATTTTAATATGCACGTGTAGATTCTGAAATGAAGCGTCAACGCAATATAGACCGGAGTATCAAAGTTAAGACGACATTTACACAATATTAACACTTCTCAGTGGTACACATGTTTTTCGTACTACCTCGTCTTTGTAGACCATGGTAAAGTAAGGTATTGTGATGACCCTTAACATGAAATGCTTTTCGTAATCATCATACACAACTATTCGCAAATTTTCTCTTTTGTATCTTTGTATTTAAGACACCAAAAGAAGTTTTGATAAAAGGGTAGGATAAAAAGAAGCTTTGGTTCTGAACGCAGACAGTTGGCCAGTGTAACTGTGTAAGCTCAGTCATGCTTGGCAAATCGACCGACAAAGAGCCACGTCACATTCTTTGTAAGGATACCGCAAAAACAATAAAAGCACAAGTATTAAGAAACCAGAAACTGTGGAGTTAACTTTTGTAACATTTGTCGTCATGCATAACCTGTTAGAAATTCTCCATCTATATAATTCAAGTATTGAAGTCAATAAAACCTAGAGATGGCAATGCTGTAACGATGTTTTGGGACAAATCAGGGTGTTGTTTCATCCATTTTGTTTGGTAAGTGGACAGTAAACATTGGTTAGACTTTAGCTGATCATCTACACCAATAAACACGTTTGTTTTTATTTTCATTTATGATACGAA
Organism: Actinopyga echinites; assembly: GCA_010015985.2. Classification (NCBI taxonomy): domain Eukaryota; kingdom Metazoa; phylum Echinodermata; class Holothuroidea; order Aspidochirotida; family Holothuriidae; genus Actinopyga; species Actinopyga echinites. The sequence goes on from JAAAJZ020050221.1 coordinate 3,744, forward strand.
CGCTAGATTGCACTATTTAGTTTTAAGTCAAGATGTATGCAAAACCAAGATTAAAAGCGCTTTACTTCCGCATGTTAAAAAGGTACACATGTATTCGTTTTGCTTCCTATGTCGTAAAGCATTTTAATCCGAAATGGCTTCGTTTTCAAAATTAGCACTTCTTATCAAATTATAAATGAAGATTCCTTGCTAATTCACTGTCACTTTATAAAGATAACTGTTAAAACTTTTAGTACAAGTGGATTGACCTCTTCAAAACCAGTACAGAGTCTTGACAGATCAGAACAGAAATCAAGGTTGTGAAATGGGAGCAGGACCAATTAACAGTTTTTATGCTATATGTTAAACCAGTGACTTCATTTACCGTAAAACATCTTTTATCTCTAAGTTGAAGCGTGATTCCGAATTGCTGTTACTTTAATGTAACAGCCATTCAGTTAAGTATTCAGAAGATGTACTCTGAAACACAAACGTTTTCTAGCTCCCAAATAAGACCTAATGCATACAGTCAAAACTTATAAGCTGAATAAATAAGAAATATCAAATGGGAGGGAAAAAATCCCAAAAAGTAAATTCAAAAGCCGCTTCCATGCAAATTGCGGGCACAATACAGGTACAGAAACCTAGACTTCGTGTTGCACGAATAGCCAGGGTAAGATACACGGCCTTCAAGTCACAATAAACTCTTACTACAGTAAGTCCATCTCATCCATTTCCCTTGGAAGTTTAATGTTCTCCTTAAAAATCAGTCCATAATTTCGTTTCACATTGAGCGTGAGATGTAAATAAGATTCTCGGATTCTCAGACTGCGTTGAATTTCGGAGGATGCACTTTGTCATGAAATGACTTCCTAATCCCCTGTTAAGAGGCAACATGCGTTCAATCAAAGGAGTTACAAGCATATTGATGGAAAAAAATCAGATCAATGAGTGTTTTTCTCGAAGGTAATTTAATTGACAATTCTAAGGAAATCGTTCATGAATTAGTGGAAGGCAAACCTACACTAGGTGCTGTAGTAAGGATCTCAAGATCTGATAGTCGTAGTTTGCTATAATAAATCTCCTTCTTCTCCCTTCGTTCCCCAATACTTGATACAAAATGTGGCGTTTATCTGATTATAAGTTCGTAATATCTTGAGGGCCTTTATGTACCTCAGATTGTATGGCATTGATGGTCTACTTTTCCAGGGTCTCTGAAAAATGTGTCCTAGTCTTCTTTGCGAAAAATTTTATGTTTACTGGGTACCGAATATATTAAGGTCAGACTGGACTTTCTAGTTTTAGTCTCCGAGATAATTTCATTTCGTAAGTTATTGGATCCTTGAAAATACATTAACTAGACCGTCTTTTTACAACATTCTTCCACACTAGAATTAAGTTTTGTGTTACTTGACTTTGAAATGGGAATTATTGGCTAAGTGCATTCCATCTGTCTCATAACAGGGTAAAATATAAATGAGTGTTTACAAAGATAGAGAGAAACATTTTACTTCCTCCGTTACGATATACCGTGACGTCACACTCTGTAAAACACTTCCAAGCCCATTACTATGTCACTTAACACCGACTTTGTGAGTAGGCTTAATATGCTGCAAACAATATCGTCTTGACGTCCGATGTTTCAAAATTTCGAAACGTGTAAAAGGGGAAAAGAAAAATAAAATTTGTGAAAAAATCGAAATAAAATTGTTTCCGACAACTTAAAACCATTTCAGCAAAAGCAAAGGACACTTAGCTTGTTTTGAGGAAATGTTCATATTCAGTGGACGGTTTGTCGTATACAATTAGCCGCTTAAAGAAATGCACTTCACTTCAATTCATTTTATTTTTGAAAAATACTGTCACACTCTACGCTTTTTTTAAAACTTTGGATATGACCAACAAAAAGAGGAAAACCTGGTTTATACGGGATCATACTAAGGAACAGAGTACGGTAGTTTTAGGAAATTTCTCGACTTGAATGTGTAGAGTATTTCTTTTTCAGTAGATGCATTAATTACCTTCAATTCTCTAAGTTTTTATCTCAAGAAGCCCTGCTTGTTCACTTTGACACTTTTTTTTTTGTTTTGAAATCTTAAACAAAGATTCTGATATTACGCATTGCAAGTTAAGGTTGGTTTGTAATTCCGTGTAGATGTATCATGTCGTTTTAGGTATACATCGAACAGACAGATGTACAACTACCAATACTGAACATAAACATACTCTTTCGAATAAAAGCAATGAACTTGAGTTAAATGGTGAAGTCTTTTGAAGGAATCGGTCTTAGGGTGATGAATAATTAGACATGTTTTTACTTCTGTAGGATGCATTTACATCCAAAGAAGCCAAAACGCCTTGTTAGTCGGTTGGCTAATCACTTTTATTTATGTTTTAGGCAGCGGAAGAAGATTTCTGTAAACAAACTTGGAATCAGGCACGAATCTCAAGCATATATTTTAAGCTTTCTTAACCTAAGCTCATTTTATCCAGCATGATTGAAAAGCTATGAATAACTGTAACAATTAGATCCCTTTTTTATTTCCTGGATTATCCTATCCATACATAGTAGCCTGCTTTATTTGGGAATTATAGCGACCGCACATCCTAATCTTGCTAAAGCCCAGGTCACACCACAACCCACGACCCGACGCGAAGTCACATCACGTCAAATGTGTTCATGGCGGTGTAAAACGTCCCATGGCCACGATTTCATCAGTTTACGTCGTTGAGCCATCTATCTAATTGAAACATGTTCAATCGCAGTCGAAAGCAGTTTGATTCAGCCGTTACTCGTCGTCGCGGTATAGTCTGGGCTCAAGGTGAGGACTCCTAGCGTCCGTTAGTGGGCAGTCGAGGCGGTGCGACCTAAGCTTTAGCAATACAACCGTTCAATAGTTTTATCAATTTCTATTTTCCCAAGAGCAAGGATTTATGTCATATGAATTAATCATCATAAGTAATTCTGTTCCCTGCAGTCTCAGTTAAGCTTCAAAATTGTCGAGATACTTGTAGCTGGTTTAGAATATGATAGCTGACAACTTAAATAGCCTAACATGTATCTGCCCACATCACCTTCGATCTTCAGCGTAGATGTTGCCACATGTTCCCCAACTTAACTCTTATTTTGAAACAGCACAATAAGTTGTGGTGTCTATGGCAAGCCAAATGCCCAATAATTCGAGAAACTTGGTTTATCGTTCGATAAACCTGGTTTTTCGGTCGATAAACCTGGTTTTTCGGTCGATAAACCAAGTTTATCGACCGATAAGCCAAGTTTTATTTGATAAACCAAGTTTATCGGTCGATAAACCAAGTTTCTCGAGTTTTTCAATGAAAAAGTTGATAAACCTGGTTTATCAATTTGATAAACCTGGTTTATCAATTCGATAAACTTGGATTTTCGAATTATTGAGCATTTGGCGTCGATAAACCTGGTTTTTCGACTGATAAACCTGGTTTATCGACTGATAAACCTGGTTTTTCGATTCGATAAACCTGGTTTATCGCTTAGCCAGTGATAAACTTGGTTTATCGAATAGATAAACTTGGTTTTTCAATTAGATAAACCAGGTTTATCTAAAAACTTGGCTTATCGGTTGATAAACCTGGTTTATCAACGCCAAATGCCCAACAATTCGATAAACCAGGTTTATCGGTCGATAAACCAGGTTTATCGGTCGATAAACCAGGTTTATCGGTCGATAAACCAGGTTTATCGGTCGATAAACCTGGTTTATCGGTCGATAAACCAGGTTTATCGGTCGATAAACCTGGTTTATCGGTCGATAAACCAAGTTTCTCGAATTATTGGGCATTTGGCTTGCCATAGACGTCTTTGCCGCATTGGCCATTTAACACTTCTGGGCGTAACTGTTTCAGTATTAAAATATACTCAAGAAGTTAGTTAGTTAGTTAGATGAAGTTTAACGACACACCAACACGCAAGAAATGACAACTGCGTGAACTTGCTGTCTGTGCCAACGAGATCGAGTCACCGAGACAGAGCAGTTCCCGGCAATGCTACACTAACATCCATATACACAGTTGAAGGCAACACCGAAACTAACCTATTCTTCCAAATAGTGCGTCAAATTCCAACCTCTGGTCAAGCATTAGAATGTTGGATACTTTTCTACTAAAAGACTGATAATAATTCTAAAGAGCAAAATAAAACATGAAAAGTTGTTACCACCTAATAAGCACCGTTAACTTACTGAGATAGTTAAGATAATTTATTATTCTACTTACAAGCTGGCACACGTACTCTGGCCCTGACAACTCGTGCGAAGAACATACTGTGCAATGTACAAGCCATAAGCGTATCGGACCTCTTCTAATTCTTGGGATGAGCACTTGAGTGACTTTTGCCCAGAATGTTAACCACAATGCGCTCGAAAAGGTTATGTTTGTCAGAAATAAAGCAAAGTTTCCGCCCGAATTGGAGGGGGCTGCATCCCCAGCCCGCAGCCCACGTCCCTTCCCTTGTGTTTTTGTACAAGCCCCATCGTATAATTAGGCTAAAAATAAACTTCACACGTTGCATTGATTTCACATTGATAATATGAAGACAAATAGTAATATAGATACCTGTATAAATATAGGTCCCTGGATTTTCAGGTAAGCACCTCGTTGCATATAAAGAGCACGAAACAGCTTAATTGACAAAACGAGCAGCAATGCACGTATGCATTCATCTATGGACGGCATTATTCTCTTGTTGATAGTAACACACAAAAGGCGTTCGTGTCATCCTATTTTACGTATACATAATTCCAATAAGCTATATGTTTTGTATGAATATACGAATTTCATGACGGAATCAGTATGGAATCCACAAATCACGAAAAGAGCATGTCGTATGCATAAGGCCTGGGCCCTGTTTCATAAAGAGTTAAGATCGATCTTAAGTTCGATATGCATATGCTTTTTGCATTAGCAATCAAACTTAAAGATCGATTGTAACTGTTTATGAAACACCCCCCTGGTCTTTGGCCATTATAATTGTTTCAAAGAAACATTTGTGATTACCTGTATCAAACTCATGAAAGCACATAGAGGTCATCCTATCCATACAGCTTTAAGTACATTTCAATGCACTTATTATCTGTGTTACTTTTTTGAGTTACCAGAGCTCACCATCTTTGCTAAAGACCTGTTTTTAAGATTTGTAAGATGATTTGTAGCCATCATCTGGACTAGACTAGTTACAACAGCCACTGTGCTCTGAAGATAAAATTTTCACATTTTTAAATCTTCACCTGTCCTAAGGTAACTGTAGTTCAAAATCTGTGGCTATGTTGCATGCAGTGTTGTTTAATGCTGTGTTGCAGAAATTGGCTGTATTTTGAAAAGCATACAGAGCCTGCTGTCTTGAAAGATAGTCGACATGGCTTGTAAATCAGTTTATCTTAGTGATTCATGTGACATTTAATTGACATAAAATAGCCTTCTGTTGATGTCAAAAGACGAACTCTGGAAGTTATGAACTATCCCCAAAGTTCAGTTTCTTGTTTTGTCAGTCACTTTCTTTCTGTTTTAGTTTAAAAGAGATCATAATTCATTCCATAGTGAGAGATCATATCTTTGTTTTTGTTTGTTTGCTTGTTTTCAAATGTTTTAAAACAAGAAAATGTGTCATAACCCAGGAGTTTAGTTGGCTGGGTTTTAAGGTAAGTGTGTCGGATTTGTGATTGATTAGGTGTTCCATTTTCCTTGCAACTTTCATTGTGTTCATAAGGCCCCTGGTGTCACCCACAGACACACATAAATGTGCAATCATTGTCTTCATTTGTCTTGATTTTCTGTTAACACATATGTTAAAAAATATGTGGTAACAAATTTGGATGTACATTGGTAATTGTTTTACGACTTTGTTTTATAATCACTTGTAGAATGACTATTGACTAAGGCTGGCATGTAAATTTCTGATAAGCTGTATATTTAATCATCATGTAATGTTTATAAGAAAAAAAACTATATTGCTACTTGTGTAATTATGTATTAAACCTATGCTGATTAAGACTTAGTTCTAGATGTCTGTAAAACTTCAGGCTTTCTCTGTCAGTAAGGTTTCCAGACTATGCTTTACAAACTGAAGTGCTTTAATGTAAATTAACATTAATGGGTCACATAATTCTTCATACATAGGGTTACTGGGGACCCCCCCATCCCTGTCCATATGGGTACCACGCATATAACCCTATCCTTATCCGTGTGCCTGCCAGGTACCTTTCGTCACTTCCCCTTGCAGATTCTAAATTAGAGCCCAGACGGTACTAATTTAGAATCCGTGATTGACGTGACATTAATTTCCAACTTAAAACTTCAGAGT
>JAAAJZ020050331.1:0-10054 GCA_010015985.2 Actinopyga echinites
CCCATGGATCCAAAAATCCTGAACACCCCAAATGAACCACTTCCAAAGTACTGATGTCATGAATCCTCGGCAGAATAGCATACAATCTGTAGGAGAACAGCTATTTTGCATTATACAGCCCATTTTCACAGAAGGGTCCATTTAGCCCATTCGGGTCAATGGCCCCAAAAATCCTGAACATCACACAGGTACCACTATCATAGTACTAGTCTGACAAACTCCAAACATTGCACCATACAACCTGAAGGAGAAGAAGCATTTTATATGAAATAGCCACGGACGGACGGAGGGATTGATAGATAGATCGATAGATTAGATAGATTCATTCACGCTCCCTAATCACAAAGGCTCATACAGCAAAGCTTGTATGAGCCAATAAAAACGGTAACTTAATCAAATTTCTTTGATGATGTTTACGAGTAGCAAAAGTTAGGAAATCGCAACTGAGGCCATCTAATTTTCAAAATTTTCTGGGGGAGATCCCTCAGACCCCCTGTCAAGGTAACCGCTTTTTTTCCCCTTTATCACAGCCCTGGACCTGTGCCTGATTTCTCACTGATTGTGTGCTTATTCGAGTTAAGGTATTACGGGCAAAATCATGGTCGAAGTGTGAGTTTTCTACATTAATTACAATAATTTTTTACTTCATTGCACAACCCTATGCATAATTTCTCAATTAGTTTTATGTAATTTTACCTAACAGTTCCCAAGCCAGGGGCGTCGCTAGAGGGGGTGAGACGCTATATGAAATGTACAAATCACAACACATTCATTACATCATCAGTCGGTAAAATCGGTCCTGGCAGTCGGCAAATATGGACTCACCCCCCCCCCCCATATGACAATGGTGATAGCTACTGTAATTATTGGTGTAGATCCTTGGAAGTCATTTTCTTGATCTTTCATTATCTTACAATGAGTATCTTCAAAGGAAGGAGAAATTCCAGTTTCACAGAAATGAAATGAGAGAATCAATTTTCATACCACTGTAGGTTGGACTATATTTACATACTATTTGTTCAAATTACTTCAGCATTATTCACAATGTCTACCAAGAATACACTGAAAGGGGAAATCCCACATGACTGATGATCTGCGAGACAGAATGTCAGGGAGACCAAAATTGCAATAGTGTGAGACTAGGGTTCAAAACACAGAAGTTCTGCGACATCAAAGATGTTAAGTGCCAACAGTATTAGGACATAGACTTTTGGTCTTGCAGACCTTCTGTCTCACCGATCATGCTTCTTGTAGGGTGACACCACACTTAACTTACTCTAGTAGATGCAATATATTGTCACATTACATTGATAACACGATATCTTGGAAAGTGTAATACTTCAAAAAAAATGTATGCCTATTTCTTAGAAAAAATATACATTAAAAAGTCAATACCAATGAACAGGGAGGGTGGCATAAACATAAAGTTTGCAAGGTGAACTGTCAAAAAACTGAGAGTAAAGGAGATAATGTTTAACAATTTTCAGTTTTGGCATTTTATCACTAGTGGAAACATTGAAAGAAAGTGGCATTTTCAAAACACCTGCAATTAATTCATGCAAACAGTAGGCTATGTGTACAATGTACAATTAATAGTCCCATTGCTGTGACTGTAAACATTAGTGATTTCGATACAAAAAACTTTACCAAAAACCTGCAAAAATCACACAAAACTGATCAGCTTATTTGTAAATCTCAAACTAGTTCTTGTCACTGCCTTTGTCTCACCTGAAAGTTTTCTGTACATAGAACCCTTCTGTTATGGAGAACTCTGCTTTTTAACTCTTTTTTTCTAACTCAAAGAGTCAGATGCATACATGTGTCTTAATACAACATACTAGGCAATTTTGTTTGATAGGATGAAACAAAGACATTTCCAGTGAAATACAAAATGAAAATGAAATACAAATACGATGAAGGTTCTATGAATAAAAATAAAGGCATGATTACAATTTAGTACTGTATTACACTAATCCATAATCTCCTATTGTAAAACCACAATAAAAAATGGTTACCCTATGGAACTGCTTGAAAGAGCTGTAAGGTGCCAACACTTACAGACAGAGAAATCCTGCTGTGTAACAGGTGAGGTAAGAGAAACAGCAGCCCTAACACTGGAGACGACAACAATGTCAAACTTCTCAAAGCTACAGAAGCTTTGAGAAGCTACAGCTGTTTCCATTCAAGTAAAGAATAATCTTTGAATAACTACTGAATGGATTTAATAAAATTTTATTTTCGACCCTTCCATGATATCCCTCATTGATGCTTTGCAACAGTTATATAGTGGTTTTTGTAATTCCAATTATTCAAAGAAAACAAAAAAGACATTGAAAGTTTCAGAAAGGAAAAATGTGCAAGAACAACAGAGATCAACATCTTATAATCCAGTGGAGGAACCTTATAGGGCAATATTGTGTTTATGGTGGAGAAAATATTCACCTTTTTAAAAGCCTTCCTTGTTTGTATAGAATGATAGAAATTTCAAAATAAGGTAGCTCAGTAACTTCATTTTCAAGAGACAATGTCTGGATGAAAAGAAACCCATCGTTTTGAAGTCCATGAGCAATTTGTTCTCCTAAACTTGAATTTTCAAATGATGCAACATTAGCAACTATCGCTGTGTATACATTTTTGGGAGAAGTACAGGGTAAAGCTATTGACAGAGTTTGTTGGTAAGACTGAAAGATTTCATAATGATTAAAGATAATTACTGACTGTTCTACATTGAAGCAATCCCAAGGCAATATTACTCTTTAAATACATGAGAAGTCATGGTGTCCAGCGGCAGTTGTCTGAAATTTTATGTTACTCACATAGTTCAATTATTGACTTGGAAAAGCTTCCTCAGACAAAATGAAAGTGCACACATTTTTCACTGGCATGCAAAGATAAAGGCACTGTTCAGCTGATACTAAAAAATAAATCTTACTACTGCTTCATACATATATTGCTTTTCACTTGAAAAAAAAAACAAAAAACAATTCATATTTGGTGTACTTAAAGTTCAACTATAAGTGGACAGAGTCCCTTCCGTGGTGCCACAACAAGCTGCAAAGCAGTAATTAACTAAACAGCAGTCAAGCCAGCCACAAATATCCTTTAAATATCAATTTGTTACAACTCAGCACAAATTCACTGCATCAAAAATCTGAGCTACAGTCACGTCCCTTACACTAAACACAATCAAAATGAAAACTTGGTCAAATACACAAACACTAGTACAAAACTTAGGAAATCAGAAAGATTCTCTACACTGAGGGATCCAATAATATTGCTGAACTTGAATGAAGACACATCACACTAACCAAGGTGAAAAAACACATCTCATTGGTCACTAGCAGTACTAATTATTAATAATACTAGAAAAATTTCATCATCACTAAGTCTTATTCTGAAACTACTTAAGTCACTAATTCCAACACAAAAAAGAGACTGGAATACATCCCAACAGAAAAACTTGACAAAATGGAAGTAACTACTCAGAGCTCTGATCAATAAACAGGCAGTAATGTTCCGTACCTCTACCAAAAACCTGAGGAATCTATTCAATGTAACATTCATGTAATAATTATATCAGCTTTGGGCTAGTAAGATTACTCTTTCATTTTACCAGTGACATAGTTAATGTATAAAAACAAAAAACAGCTGACCTTGCACTAAAATCACTCTTCCTTTTGTGCAAGTACCCCCTAAACTAGGCCCCTGTGACGATAAGTACTCCTGCCATGACATAACAAAAACACACTTTATGTGGGCATTTTATATCCTAAATCTATCAAAGATTACTTGGTAGGGGGGAGGAGGGGAAGGGGGAAAGGGGGTGCCTCTTCAAACATAGAGGCACCTCCCTGAATATAAATGAGTGATGCTACTAATGCAATAATTAATTAAAGCAAATAGATAGGTTTTTAAGGAAAATATGAGTTTCACATTTTCTTTGTTTTCTGTTACAATCTTCCTTGTTTTTTGTTACATTCTTCCTTTTTTTCTACAACACTTTTTTCAGCTTTTGTCTTTTGTTTCACCCCTGCATGTACTTATCCTAACCAGTTTGGCACATTTGTGATATAATCTGCTACTTTTTTATTTGCTAGAATATTTAAGACTGCCATGCATATGAGTTGATAGGAAATGAGTCATGTGCATGAAACTACACCAATTGGGACAAACATATAGATACCTTTGCTAGATATTTTAGTATCCTATATCTATTACACAATAGCTGAATGGGCAACTTCATTATATAGGGCTGGCAAGGGAGAAACGGATACAGCTCAAAAACATAGAGACTCATCCCAAGATATGAATGACTATTACAACATTTGAAAAAAATAATAAAGAGAAAGTTTCGTTCTGATCTATCAACAACTTTTTAGGGGCATTATTTTTTAATTTCACCACCCACGTTTTTCTTCTCATAGCATTGACACAGCTGTGATTGGTTACTTAAGTAGCAGGAAATAAACCCTAAGACCCAAAGTTTCAAAACACTTAACACACATCTCCTGCTTTGCAAAAAAAAAAAACATCTGTGAGACTTGGCTTGTCTGCAAGTATTAACTAACAGAGTAGCTAGCTATTGTGCTTTTGTCACTTATTGAAATAGTTCCTACATCACAGGACTAATGGCAGACAGAACAGATAAATAAATAAACAAGCAAAGAAAAGTCAAATGCTTTTCCTTTTGTAAAATGACAACATTAATAATGAAAGATTTGTGCAAGTGAATAAGCAATCATAATGACCTAAAGCTCTATGCAGACTGTTTATATGGTACAAAGATAAACTGAAGATAAAGTCCAGTGCTAAGATAGCTGAAAGATGATTCTCGTGAGAGAAAGTAATCCTTAAATAAATTTAAGTCTGCAATAATGTTAATCACCACAACATACTTTGCTTTTACTTATTCTAGACTTAATTTGTCCATCACAGCCTACTGTACATCTACTAACATTGAAATTAGCTTACCGTACATCTATAACATTGAAATTTGATTTCAGTTTAGAATTAATTACACAGCGATCGATTTTCAACAAAATTCACCTTTGTAAAATATTCAACGTGACATTAATATGAAATAATTTTGACTTGATTAACATAAGTACGGATGCTGTACAAGACTGGCTTTGTAAGACTTACAAGCGTCTTTTTCTCGGTAATTAAGTAGCACACTGCACCATCATTTGCTTCATCAAAAAGAGGGCTGCAAATTTATGTAGAAGATGCTAACATAAATTTGTGTAAGAAGATGCTACTTCATAACTGCAACAACATTCATTTTAGCTACCCATCTGTTAAAATCAGTTTTACATCTATTGATCGCTACTAAACAAAAACAATATAATATATTTCATTTCATTTTGAAAGTTCTTCTGAAATTTTGAAAACAATGATGTAACAATAATCACAGATAAATGAAATCTGTGATAAAAGAAAACATGATTATCACTGACAATTCTGACTCGTCTACACGGCTATTAGTGCCACTTCACTAACTATCGAGAGCTATGTATTCTCCCCACCGGACACCAAACGAGTAGCGATTGTAATTCCATAATGCCGCTTTCTCTCAATATTTGTGTCATTCACCTGAACTTTACGAAAACACCTGCCATCCCTATCTCATCGCTTGTTTGTCATCAACATAATCCCCGTAAGAGTCCATGCTTGGGCAAGTACAAATGAGATTCTTGTCTCCATATAGGTCATCTACTCGTCCAACTGACGGCCAGAATTTGGATTCCGGTTTTACAAATGACTGATAAAAAGGGAGTGGAAGAAAATGTAAACATAACAACAGGTGCAAACATAATATTCACGTATTTTTAAGTAATGTACATCACGGCTGATCGACAATTTGGCTAATCTCAGCGCAGACAGGTTCCTAGGCTAATTTTGTAACAATTAACTTATGACTTAAATAATCAAAAACCCAAAAGAACTTTTGCGAATAACTCTTGGAATAGGTAACTTACATCTTAATTATACAAATATTACATAAATAATTTATTCATTATTTGTAAATGTTACTAGATTCAAGTCAATGAAACATAAAGAAGTTTACTAACTGGAGGAACTCAGAAAAATTTTTCTGTAAAAATTTGAGTCAAAAAACTAAGTAGCTGAGTAGATTCAGGTCAATGAAACAGCAGTGTATATGAAGTGGTCACATTAAATTTCAAAATTTTCGTTTTACAAAAATATCAATGATAGAGCCAATGACATGATTTGAGTAAATAAAATTGCTGGAAATTAATTTTGCAGGAGTAATTTGTGGGTAACAGATGTGCAAACTAGTGGAGAAAGTTTAACAACTCGAAGTAAAACAAATCTGTTTGGTATAACTGAGGTGAATTGATTGAGGGCAGATGAATGAATCCATGGGCAATGAATTCTAAAACTTCTCTCACAAGTTAAAAGTTAGCAAATGAAGAGGCTAAAAGTTATCACAAAATCTCACCAATGGGAAGGCTGCTTGCTCCCTACTGTATGCCTTCTCCCAAACACTAGACATAACCACCCCTGCGGTGTGGGGTGCATGCTTGAGGGGGCTGTCCTCAATTGCTACTCTGCCATCCTGAACATCCTGTATCTCATCTCGGACATCTGTTGTAAGATAAAGCCACTTAATCAGTACTATTTCATACCAGGTGGGAGGGAGAGTTAATACAGAGAGAAAGAGGGGCCAAAATTTAGGAGAAATAAGAAAAAGAATATTTTTTCTTTTTTAGAAAATAACAAATAATGCTGCTATCATGTGAGTATCAAAAACCAATGACAAACTACTGGTATTCATAAATACTGCTCATTATAAATACTGAATTTTATGAAATCATGAACATGCATTATTACAAAGTAACAATATTTGTGAGCCAAGAGTTTCTATAGCATTTCAGAGATATGGATTCACTCTTTGAATGTTCAGTTTATGTCATTAAATGATTAGATGTGCAACTTTGACAGTCCCTCTGCAAATGACCGACTTGAAAGAACAATAGGTCATCTTGATATAATATCATACCTGTATTATTTGACCTCACTTCAGCAGTATTGTTGTTAAATGATTAAAACACATTCACTACATGACTATGTCAACCAGTTCTGTTGCTGTTCACTTGATGACTCACTGAAGGAATTCTTAGCACTTGGTAGTTATGGTCAGTAAGTTGATTAGCCTTCTTGGTGATGACGTTCACCTACAGTTTATGTGCAGACATGTGCATACCAGATTACTTTCAATGACCAGGACTGGACACTTCAATCCTAAAGTTTTAATCACAATTAGTGCCTGGTAAAAGTTAATTTTTTGTCAGAGTGGGGAATTACATTCCCCCCCCATCTCATTATGCTTACAGTTGGTTATTATTTTACTACCATTGATGCTTTCCTACACATTTAGTTCTCACATGAGATGAGCACATAGGCTACTAAAAATTCACATTCTAATGAGATAAACCACAACATGTGGAACAGCACTGGAAGTCCTTTGTTTGACCTGTATGTTTTTTCTTTGTGATTTATTGCAAGAACTGGAATGGCACAAGGCATCACAATTTTTGGTAGCTACTGGACAAATGCTGAGAACTGAGCTGTCAATCTTTTGACAACAGAACCCTTATTGGCTTTTGCTGGAAAACTTACACAGGAGAGCATCGCAGAGTCTGTCTAACTCTTCTTTGTTTTCGCTCTCAGTTGGTTCAATCATGATGCCAGTAGATACAGGAAATGACACAGTTGGAGCATGGAATCCTGGGAAGGCAAGAGATGATTGTTTGGTTTACTCTTCAGACCAGAATAACATGCAACACAATGACTGCAGGATGGCAGTGAATTTGCTAATTTTCAAAATAAATATTCGCATTCTAAATCCATTGGGAGATGGAATCCGGTTGAGCCTTCACACCTCATATGGCTATGAACTAACATCTGGTTTTCATGAGATGAAGCTGGTAATAGTGTGATACTCCCCAAGGATGGAACATCAATACATTCTAAATATAACCCAGGACTAAATTCCATTCCGGCAAAGCTGAATGGTTGTGAATGGTTCCAATCAGATTTTGAGTGTGTTTTGGTCACTTTCCCATTCAAAACCATTTAGTTCCATTTGAACTTTTCACACTTACCATTCAGAACAATTTGTAACCATTTGGAATTAGTTATGTTAATTTAAAACTGTTCTACTCCATTTGGAGTTGATTTTTTTTTTTTCTGGCCCATAAGAATTTCTTCTTTCTTTTTCCTTCTTTCATACTTTATTTCAACCATATGATACATGGTACATAAATATATGCATATTCATAAAAACATGCAGTCAATAGAAATGGAAAATATACTTTACACATTGAAGTAAAAGAAAGGTTGAGGGAAAACCAAAGAAGCTAATCATAGCTTATGTATGGTCCCCCAATATGAAGGTATCCTTTTGTATGGTCCCATAACATTTTGGACAAAAGTTGAATGTACTGTGTTCCCCCTTTAACAAACCTGTTGCTTCCTTATAGAGCAACACCTGCATCAGCCAGGATATACTTCCCTTACACAACTGCAAAGTGTGTTACTTGTGTGAAATGCGTGAGTTTCAATATATGTTATGCTTATTGTGCATAAAATCACTGTAAGCATGGGCTCTGGCTCTCACTTGTAAACATTCTCACCTTGCTTCCAGGTACTCTGTGAATAAACAGCAAGAGTGTTTCTATGACTCATTCATGTATATTAAACTTCTTCAAGAACCCTTTTGCTACATCAGCCAGCTCCTACAAGTAAACAATACTTGATTCAGCCAAATGTAATGAGAATGAGAATGTAGTGAGAATCTCCCCACCCCCTCACAAAAAGGCAGCCAATACAAATAAAATCTTAGTAATCCTGGACAACCTAAGCCAAAGTGGTGCAGCTGAATTCTGCATTTAAATGTAGGACGGCAAAGTACATGTACAGGCACAGTACATCAATCCTCACCTGCTATTTCCTCTTGAGTTGTGTTTTGTGGCACTGCCAGCCATCTTGCTTGTTTCCCCATCACCATCACGATTACGTGACTTTGATGTGTGATTTCTTTCACCACTGACCTTAAGACCCTTCAAGTAAAGATTAAGTCTTGCTTGATGATTTGATGATGCCATACTAAAATACAAAAGTTGTCTTGAGTGATTTGTAAAGTAGAAGTCTCCCTGCTGCAAATAGGAAAGAGGCATGAGATTTTTAATTCTGGGTTGTAAAGGTATGAACTCAAAGTACTTCAGTTAGGGTGATGTGCAAACTTTCTTTACAATTTGCTGTGACTTTGATTTCTTGTTTAACATAGTCACAATATTAACATCAGTCCCTGCATAACATGCAAAATTTCCCGGGACATGACTGAAGCGCAGTATAACAGTTACACCAAGTTTGGATGTATTTCAGAAAATAATGCATTTTTACATTGTAATATGCATACATGACTGTATTGTTTCTCTACTACCTTGAAGAATGAATAAAACGTATTAAGGACCAACACTTCTACCTCCAATGGTTTACTGGACTCTATCTCTCTTTTCTAAAATTCTGCTTCCAAACTAGGAGTCATTCTGTACATCATTTAAGGATGCAAATCCTACAAGTACCTGTAAAGTACAGTGCAAGGCTGTAGGGTACCCAAGCACTGCACGTACAGTGCATGAAAGATTTTGTACATGAGGAATTTTGTGCTGTTCAAAGCAATATGACACCAAGTCACCCATCAGTTCCAATGTTATTGGACTTCAAAGGACAGACTGGCAACAGTGATTACTTTTAGAAGCCCACATATTCTGTCAAAATGCCAAAAAGTTGAATTTCCAAGCTTGATAAAGAACCAAAAAGCCAGAAGGCTTAGAGATTCCTTGCCCACAGGAAAAAAATATTGTTCACTTCTTCACTTCATTGTGAAGTCATTGTGTTTGTACTAAAGTAGCCTTAAACAAATAGATCATGTCAACTTAAACATTGCTAAAAATCAGTACCTTAGGGTTCTTCTACTTTATATGAACTTATGAAGCACTCACACATGAACTATATCATCAAACAA
>JAAAJZ020050442.1:0-10053 GCA_010015985.2 Actinopyga echinites
GCATGAAGAAAAACTGGGTACAATGTTGGGTCATTGCACTAAAGTTACCAGTGATGTGCAGTTAAATGTTACCCCGCCCTACTGAGACTTTATGCAGATGTAGCCGGGAAGGAAACATGCATGTTACATTTCTGTAAACCACATCCCGGCTAAAGTCCCCGTGTTTGGGAGGTTTGGGTTTCGATCCCCGGCTAGGTCATAGTAAGGTGGGTTTTTCATCTGAGAGCAATCTCTGGTTTTCCCATCTGAAATGACTTCTAAATTGAAAAGATTCCAAAATTGGTCTAAAATGCTGAACTGGTAGCCATGGAAATGTAATCCATAAGCCCTTTTGAGCTTCTTCTATATTCATGTAGCCATAGTTTTGTAAGAGAACTGTTTCACCGCCTGAACTATTGTTATTTTTTATTTATGTACGAATCAGTAAGGGAGTAAAAGGAACACTGTGGTTACAAGGTGGCTTACTCTGCTATAAATGTTAGTTCAAGCACCATAGATGGAAACCTCAATGTAGGTGCATTAGGGATTTCAAGTTCATGTGTTTTTTCAGAGGGCTCCTCTTTCCTTTCCTCATGGCCTAGGCTTACCATCAAAATGGACAGACTCTTTAACCAGGTGACTTTACTTATTATATATTCTCATGAAGTTGGATGGAATATCTCTCTTGAGCCCTAATCAATTTAGTTTTACCAACTGACAAGCTTTGTTGCAGTTTACATCATGCCCCCGCCCTCTTCTTTCATACTGTATTCTTAGTGAAGTTTTACAGTAATTACGTTGTTATCCATTTCTTTTTATGACACTTCCATTTTGGTTTCACTTTGCACAGGGCAAGTCAGAGCTTGGAGATATCTGCTTTTCCTTACGGTATGTTCCAACGGCAGGAAAGTTGACAGTGGTAGTATTGGAGGCCAAGAACTTGAAGAAGATGGACGTTGGTGGTTTATCAGGTAAAGCAATGCCTCCTGATGTTCATTTTAGAATATAACAGGGTTCCTGTGGCCAGGGAAAGTCATGAAATTTTATTTTTAGTTTCCAGGCTTGGATGTCATGGAATTTTGTAACAAGTGACAAAAGTCATGGAAAAGTCATGTAAGTTTGAAAATGCTAAGCAGCTGTTAATGGATGTACAAAGAGAATTTTATCTCAAAATGTTACACCCAAGAACAAGTATGAATTCATGGATTATTTGTGATTTGGTTATGCTAAAAGGTCATTCAAAGGTCATGGAATTTAATTTTCCACAAAATGCAGGAACCCTGATGTGTAACATTTGAGAACAAATTTTCAAGTATAAGAAACTCCTCTTATCAGTGTTCCCACAGCCTGGAAAAGTCATGAAATTTTATTTTCACTTTCCAAGCCTGGAAAAGTTCATTAATTTGGATCTTGTAATAACAAATGACAGAAATTATGGAAAAGTCATGGAATTTTGGAAAGGCTGTTTAACATCCTTTCAAAGCACATACAAAGGGAATTATGTCACAAAATTTTATTCCCAAGAACAGGTATGTTAAGTGTAGAAACCCTGTCTCACTTAGATCGTTGTAGTAAGAACTTGTAATTTGTATCTCTGAACAGTTTGTACTAAACTGCAACCAGTGTTGTGCAAATGTACCAGTCCACATGGCTTCCTCCTTGTTAAAGGCTCTGTAGCCTCACCCCAGACAGAGCAAATTCTCCCAATTGAACTAACTTTAGCCCCAACTCCAATTTAAAAACAAACAAGTGTCACTTCCAAGACACTGCCACGGTAACCTGCATTATGCTGAAATTGCTCCAGGCAAATTTGATGGACAACCTGTGTGTCACTGTGCTCAATTGGGAACACAACTCTTTGTTCACTGGATGTCAATCAAAGCACAACTAACAACTAGATTTAGGCCTAACCGGTTAGGTCTAAATATATTTGGGGGGATGCTATAGGCCCTTTAAGGCCAAAATAGGTAAATATGCAAGGGTTACGCAAACAAAACTAGCTACACATTTTTCATTTGTGTAGCAATTTGGTCAGCTTACACTTCTTCTTCTTCTTTTGAGAAATGGTGAGTCATCCAGAAAGGACATTATTACACTGAAAACTGTAATGTGATACTGGATAAATTATTCCCTGTAAAAGGTCCAAATTCAAAAAAGAATTTTCCAAAACTCACTTTCCAGATTTTTTTTAATGTCAGCAACTAACACGGTTCACAAACTTAATACCCTCCCTTGCAGTTTCATGTTCATGGAGAGCAGATGTTGAGAAAACATATGCTTGAAGTAAGTTTCTGGTTCCCACTGAAAATACTTAAGAGTGAACAAGTTATCCAAGACAAACAAAAATACAGCTCGGGATGGAATGTCTTTTGGACATGATGGATGCAGCAATATTCACGGTGGTTTCACTGGTTTTCAGCTGTTTGGTTGGTTAACAAGATTTTCATCCATTAACACACATGGAATGTATCATCAGGACTTCCAACTAGTTTAGCAGAAGATTGACAAGCATTGGAAAACAAGTGGTAACATGTAGTATTATCCAAAAAAATGTGACTGTATAATATACTGTTAAAGGTACAGTACTATACATCCAGGTGCAGGAAAACGGTTTTAGCCAGCTTCGGCAAATGCAGTACTCGATCTGCTGCTCTTGTAGTTCAGTGAACATAGCACTGTAGTAACTCCAATTTCAACACACCAGGCACCTGTAAAAGACAAAGAACAGTACAGTATATGAGAGCAAAGATACATGTAGTACTATCTCTGTTGCTGTAAGGCAAGGCCTACACCTACTTTTATTTGTTTAAATTACAAACATGTTAGCCTTCAGACACACTGGGAAAGAATTTACTTTCAGAGGTTGCAAAAGACGGCATGGGGGGGGGGGTAGGTTGGGGTTGGAAAAGGAACAGGGACACCAACATACATTAAATGATCACTCAAACAACTGTTGATAAGGTCCCCTGAGGTATAATCCTTCTATCCCTTACACTGGTTCAATCTAGTAAAATCCTTGAAAGATCTTCCCAAAACAGGGGTTATATCCTCCCCGACATGGGGAGGGAAAGAGACACAGTGCCCATCATTATATCAAGTACCAGCATTGCATCCTAGTATGCTGAAGAGAAGGAGGGACCATTCAGTTAGCTGACATTTCCCTGTTTGTCCCTTCTGATGTAATCCTTGACAACCAAGTGATATCCCTTGATGTTGGTAATGAACCACCCGTTTCCTTGCCGGCAGAAGGTAGCAACATGATAATGACCCCTCTAGTCAAACTGGAACCTCTCGGATTAAACCTCAATAAACCACTCCGGTTGACCATACCACACTTCGTCTATGTTAGCAAGCAAGAGGAATATTCTGTGGTTATCCATGTCGGCGAGAAGCCAGTTGTCGGTGAAAAACAGATTTCAGACACTAAAGGTGAGTTTTGATTAAAGGTTTTCATTTCCGTCACTATTACGAAAACTAGCTTGAGATAAGTTAAACACATTTGGGACCCTTAGATCCTTACCCGTAGAGACAATGATGTGTTATTAAAAAAATCAAGCATGTAGAAAACTTGTTTAGAAGTTTTACCGCAAAGATTTCGTGTGATTTTGGTTTTACATGTAACTTTGCATGTACGACGTTTTCACATCCTCCCTTAGTTGAGAGAAGTTTTGTTTCCTAAACTTACTCTGTTGCGCACTGTTTTACTGAATATTCTTTGTTTTCACTGGTGGTGTAATTTAGTACTTATTTACTTTAAAGGTTTCCCTTAATATGAAAGCGAATTTTCTTTTGTTACACAACCGCTTTCTGGGGTATTCCGTACTAGCCAAGGAAAATCACACTCTTTATAACTATGGTTTAGAGATGATTTTCATTTACTGGGACTGGAACTTTCATGTATTCAGCGACCCCTGATTTTCCTTCTTTTTTATCTTATAGCCTAGGTTTATTTTGAAGTGAAGAGCCTCCATGAAGGAGGTTGGCCCATCATTTCTCCTCTGATCTGTAAAATTTGACTTATCTTTCCTGTTCCGACTATACTTCACATCCGCTAGAGTTATTCGATTTCATGATCATATAACCGTAATAGACAGTGTCCTTAACTTTTGAATAACAGTAGTGACTGCTGACTAAGACATTTCCATCTTCCAGATGAAATCACCTGGTCGGAGAAGAGATTACCATCAACGGAACTGAATGAAAAATATGTGACAGTGGGCGTGGAATGTCTGTGTTACGTATTTGCAAGTATCGTGAGGAATGACTCTCTTCCATCGTTGCACGTGGTTAAATTGGTATCATTCATCGATACGATGAGAGATGCTAATGAAGATATCATACTGACGCTTTGTATCTGTAAAGACAACGATATAGAATACCAGGTAAGTATATTAAAGATCGTTGTCTAATTATTTCTAACAGAGTTTCGTTATTAAGACAAGAAAGTTATTTTATTTCGTTTACGAATTCCCGCTCTATTGACCTAGGAAAGCTGCATTGCTGCATTTGGGATGTAATGTCACTCTGAAAAATTTAAGTTCTTCTTCAGGTGGAACAAGACTTCCATACTTCTAAACAACAGTACTCTCACAATATGTTAGTAGACATATGCATCCGCTTGAAGTTAAGTGTTTGGTCAATATATTAGTTACCCAGAAAGAAAATTTATTTTGATTCGGATTTATGCACTTACCTTGGCACATTTATTTTACCATTAGAATTTGCTTTCCGAACACAAGACAAAGCTACAAATTGGGCCGGTCCCAACCCTTCATCTTCGTCTTCTGCCAAGGAGCAATGGTGGGGATGCAGAATTTGTAAGTGTAGCTATTTCGTCAATCAAGAATAACTATCTTTTGGAGAATGGACAATCAGCGAAGGTTTGTACTTAGATCTATAAAGTACGTCTTTTTTGACAAGTTGTCCGCAATTTTAAGTTCCCTGTCGTTGTTGTAATGTATTTGGCGCTATACTATTCCACATTACAGATTGAGCTCGATTTACAGTTGCTTTAACTTGGGCCACTCGCAATGATATGTTACTGGTGTTTCAACTGCGCTTTTGAAACCGTTCCTTGTATTAATAACACTCAAGTCTGTAATGTCATTTGCGAATAACAAGTCGTTTCAAGTTCAGATTTTATGAAAATTTGGTATAAATACACGAAAACACATATTTTTTCAAAAAAAGATGTAAGAAGGTTTTTTGTCATTTCAAGCTTGTGTCTACTTATTCCGTAGAGGATTTCCGTTGCTCATATTTGTGCTGCAAGCAGAGTTACTCATCAAGTTAGATTGACAAAGAACCAAAATGAAGACAACGATACGATTGACTTCAATGTTATCATCTCGCAGGATGAGGAAAACAAGACTGAATGCTTCTTGCAAGCAAGGGTGAGGATAAGCAAATTCTTTACAATGATCGTCGTTTGTAGTTTGAGTATGTATTGAAATTTACTTCATCATTCCCAAAAATATATTTAGATTAACCAGTTAGTCCTACATCTAGTTGTGACTGTGCTTCGATTCCATTCATTCAAAAAATCATGCTCCACCCTGGTTGGCCCGGGTTAACTTACACAGAGAGCGTACACATTCCAAATTAACATCACAGTCAAAAAAGGTGGTTTTTCAATGTTGCCTACAGTAGAGCTGTTTCATCACAATGTGGGCTAATGGCTGTCTCTTGGAAGTGCCACTTGTTTGTTTTTAAATTGGAGGAGGGACTATGCCGGCATTCAAGTCATAACCTGTAGGATTTCAGACTTCATGGTAAATCATATTTGGTTACGTCCTTTTTTATCATGGTAGTCAGTCCTACTGAATGTGCAGTTAATGTGAACAATAAGCAGGCATACACTGTCAGCCAGAGACATGTTAGCCATGTTACATGTAAGGGGTTATATAACATGGATCTGATGTCACATAACTCGCACACAACCACAATTCAAGAATAGGTTGCGTGAAATCCTATGGCCTGCCAATGCATTAACACCTGTCAACTGTGGGACAGAATAACACTCATCAAACCAAACACTTAATAACTCACGTATCTGGCTTTTAATGACTGGTAAACCCTGCCCTTAGTTCCAAAAACACAATGTTATCCCGCCACAAGGTGAATCCAAATTTCTCACAGAATGGCAGGATCAGGGATTACAAGGCCACAAACATGTCAACAATAGTCTTGCAGAGTCAAATCGCTGTAAAAGTGGAGGATACACGTAGCTGACATGGAGGTTTCTTTTAAACAGCTTTACACTGATCCACCTGAAACAATCCAAAATGTACATGAGTATGACCACTAGAAACATATATGCAATATGTATTTATGTGAGTTTTATTAATGCACACTGGGTGCCCTTTACCACAACTCATCATATCAAACTACTGTTGATACTTTTCCTCTGTCCATCAGAATATTGGGAAATATTTAAAACAAGGTACATGTTTGACACATGATATAAACCATATTAAATTGGATGTCTCCATGGTTAACCAGGTATGGGGAGGACTTGAGAACAAAAGTTGGCCACTCGTGCCAGTCCATCGGAAATCCAATCACAAAAATTAAAACACTGGGCTTAGTATGTCACAATGAAACATTTCTTTGTTATTTTTCATGGTATATTGTTTGAGCATTTCTTCATTATAAATGTTATAAACACATTATATTCCAGTGGTGATCGTCATGTAGCAGCAGCTGTATTAATGATCTTCATCCATAAGATAAAAACATGTAACAAAAGTGCTTTTAAGGTCACCTAAATGAATTCACCACCCTACATTTATAGCCCTCCTAGGAGTAGTCTTGTTTCAAAATTTAGTCATATGTTTTTAATAATGTAACTTGAATTGGGAAACAAATAGTCAGAAAAATAGGCTCTTTTAACATCATTTTTAATTCATTCAATATTTTTGTCAATTTTTTTATTTCTTCCGTGGAACTAGTCAGACTCAACTACTAAGAGCTGCTAATGCTAATTACTTTCAGATGTTGATAATACCCCATAACTCACATCCAACTTGAGGTTTGTAGAATCCAAAAATATTACGCAAGGTCAGAATGATGACAGATGATACAGGCCTAGGCATAGCCGAATGAATTCTAATTATAAACGGAAAAATTAGTAGGAAAAAATTAGAAGGCCTAGGCCTACAGATCATTCTCGCTGGGAACAAGCTAAACTAGGCCATACCTAGCCTGCAATCATACTTGAAGGGATATTGGGTCATGTCTCATGTCCTGTGGACTTTTTTATTTTTAATTTCAAACTGTCCTCTTCACTCATTTTGAGCAGACAAAAGCCCGTACAGAAAGAAATACAACCAAACCAAACCAAAACTGGCAAAAGAATCCCAGAAAAACAAAAATAAAAAATCAGATCCTCCCATAGGCAGCAAAATACTCGTCAATATTGACCCTGAAGCATTGAACAGTTTGTGGTGCCAACAACCCACCCAAGCATGCACGCTAGCCTACTCCATTCACTAATAATAGCAACCCTTCCAGGCAAGCTGAATTTCTTCATGTTAAGTCTAGGCCTAGGCCTAAGCCTAGGCTACATAAGCTAAGGATTTGATCACTTTCTTACCATGGCCCATCACCTGGTTATGTCCCCTCATTTTTGAGAACAAATTAATGCTTCAAAAGTTCAAGCCAATATCCTTGGCCTATATACCAATAGCAGACAAAAAAAAATTGAATTTTGGCCTTTCCAGTTTAGCCTAGGCCTAGCTAACTGCATTTAGGCCTAGGCCTAGTGAAAATTGCCGCCCCCTGTAAAGCCTGGTGAACGCCCCCCCCCCCCCCAAAAAAACCCCTAGGCCTATGCCTAGGCCTAAATGGTATCATTTGCATCTCAATTAGGCTACCATTGTATCAATATTGTGGGGAGGGCCACCCCACTCTCTTGAAAATCTGTTGAGAACCCTGCTATGCCCCTAGCGTAATGAGCCCTTGAAAGTCCAGGCAAAAAAACTGATTTGCGTCCATCGAAGGTGAATTGATGGTAAACTATGGCGGTAGCCTAACATGCTCCATAAGTTATGCATAGGTTAGGCCTAAGTTGCATAGCTATAGGCTTAAATAACGGTACAACTCGCCATACCGAACTTCAAACGAAGAGTTTCGAACGAACTTTCCACTTTAAAAATTTCTATCTCATATCTTAAAATACAATCAAGTAAATAAAGATTTACCTGTAAAACAGAATTGTGAGATAGCTTCCATCACGGACAGAAAAATGGTGTAAATGGTGTTATCGGAATCAACTTTTGGACATTTCTCGTCTAGAAAGTGTTCACTTCTCGTTGACAACCGGTCAAGTTACCCCCCCCCCATGCACACCTCGCGCATGCGTACCTTATCCCCCCATGGCAATTCTGGGAATTGTTGTTGCGATAGTGTGGGAAGTGTTCGGATTTGTTGGGATTTGTTGGCATTTGGTTGGGAATTGCTGGGATGTGTTGGGAATTGCTGGGAAGCCAATCCGAGTCCAGGAAAGGGAGGGTGGAGCTAGCCGGGCTATTGGTGTAGATAGCACTTGTACAAAATTCGAAAAGGTTGTTAAGACATCTAAGAGGAGGGTCTAGCCAAAACTGTAATGCTGATATGTTAAATAGTGAGTAGATGCAACCATTCTGATGAAAAAACTTACTCTATTTGCCATCAAAAGTGCACTTGAAGCAAGTAGGAGCGATTTCCTCACATTGATAGAGCATGTTATGTTTTTTTCTTTAAAATTTACACCCACTCTAATCCTTCAACATCCTACCGTATGCTTTCATAATGTAAATACGCCTACTTGACGGGTATGAGAATTTTGCAAACTTCACATTCCCTACATTGAAGCTTATCAAATTCAAGGTCAAACAGATTGAAAAACAAAGAAAACAAAAAGACTATTCATCAATGTGAAGAGATGGTATTGCTCCTGATTGCTTCAAGTTGACTTTGGTAGCAAATATAGTAACTTCAACTGCTCTGAGTTTATTTCTAGGCATACACAAGGAAACTGAATGTAATTTTCACTAAAATGGCAACATTTACTTTCAGTTTTACATATGAAAATTAAATTTATGGCTAGGCCTTCCTTCTTTCTCTTAACGACAGGTATGCTGGAACTTTTGATTAAACCCAAGTTAAAGAAGTATAGCAAGTAACAGGATTTTTTTTTTTTTTTTTTTTTTTGCTTTTGCGAAAATAAGTTATCTACCTACCTTAATTTTGGATTATCTCTTATTGTATCTTGCATATCATACCACAATTCAGTATTCCCCCTTTAGTGCTTTTCTTTAATCATCTTAGTCGCTTCATGTTTCCTTTAACTTGAACTTTAGCACATTAGAAGTGTAAACGATAGCTTGAAAATTTATCCAATATTTAGCAATAACCTCAAATCGAGTTTACTTACAATCTTTTGTTTTACAGATGAGCACATTGACATCACTTTTTTGACGACTTCCGTTTCATTCGGCACAATCAACCAAATCAATTTCTTTGTAAATGTTGTTTTTTATCATCTGAGTTACATCGACCATATTGCCATCCGCTTACAGCACGATAAAGCAATTAAAGAATAATGCTTCCTCCTTAAATCATGGTTTTTCGTTTAATATTACTGTTTATATTCTAGGGTATACACAATGTTTACATCCGATTTTGTTCAAAAACAGGCTGTTTTCAAAACAAGTCAACGAACTGAGAGACCGACCCAGCCATTCGTTTCTCTTTTGAAAGTAAGTTTGCCCAAACAATTTAATCTACACCAACTCAATGTTTTTATTTAGGCAATCCGTCTATGGATTTTGTCACTCGTTTTATTGGAATTGTTGGGTCATGACTGGTAACATATCCTGATTTGTTATACAGACGTACACTGAATGTGACAAATCGTTTTGTTTATTGTTTACAGAAATATTTTACGCAAATACGACTAAATGTTTATCGTGTTTATGCGATATTTATGAGACATCTCCGTCGTCTAAATACTCAATTGCGTAAAGGAACCAATTAAATAATCAGTGAACAAAAGGATGAAAACTAAGTTGAATATTGCAGTTCGGAATTACC